>DWFO01000563.1:0-19627 GCA_018246595.1 Mimoniades nurscia nurscia
CGACCCGGGAATCGAACCCAGGACCTCCCGTTCGGCAGTCGCACTCGCAACCAACACGACCAACGAGGCAGTCAATACCTAATAAAGGATTAGAATCCATCTTAACAAAAAATAGTCAAATTTGAATACCAATCAGTTAAAATCCATGCAATGTAGACTTTTTCTGACTATTAACAAAACATACGTACCTATATCAAAGCAAAAACAGCAAAAATTAAAACGATTTCATAATAAATGACAATGATTGTACTAATGTGTGTTATAAGCCGCAGTTCAACAAACACGCGGCTCTGGAGTTGAGGCAACAGGGGACTCGATGTAAATGTCATGGGCCATGACGACTGAGGGTATATAAATAAGGTATTTTGTGACGGCGGGGGCAGAACGATGCTCACTCGTGATGAAATATTGAAAAGCCAGTGATTAATAGGTTCGTTGCATCCGTATCAACATTTCTAATCATTGTCTACGATAATTGCAGTTTATTGTAAACCCTTTAGCTTACAATGGCAATTATGTACCTTGTCTGAACCGGGCCTTAGCGTCACCAGCTAGATAGAGCCCCGCGACGTCATACGAACGTTTGAACACTAGAGCGGACGCTGAGGGGATGGAAATGCGAGGGCTCATACACAACTGGTCGCTCGACAAACCATAGTTTCAATTTACGAAACAATGCCTTATCCATTTGCTGCGATTCCACGTCAAAGTAGAAAACTCGTATTTTGATTAATACGCGGGAAAGAGACGGGGTGCGTGCGATGTTGTTTCGTGTGATTCTAGGCTCTGTTGTTTGGCCATTAGGGTCGAGATTCGCATTGACGCGCGGCATCTACTGAAATAGTAAGCGTGTAGGCGTAGAGCATGAAAAGTAGGCAGTGGTTGGATAGAGAAAGGCACGGAGTGGCGATTGTGCCTAATTGCGCTTTTTGAAGTTCCATTGTGCAATGTCCGTTTGTATTGTTAAATAAACTCAGCTCAAGCTTATTACGCGACTAGTTATTGCCCGCCGTTCCGCTTGTTAGCAGCGCGTTTTTTCTCTTTTATTTAAGCTGCGTTCAAAATTAACACTCGAAATGTGTTTTCGTTTTTCAAATTACGGTTAGTGTTTTGTGTGCTTTATCAAGTTTAGACGTGGTAACAACTATTTCACAAAAAATCTGTATTTCATTAATAAATCCTGCGGGTTGGATAGACATTGTAAGAGGGAACATTTAATCATCGTAAAAACGAAAAACACTCATTGGGTAAATAACTATAAATATTTGCGTTTGTGTGTTTAATTTTTTTATCAATCTCTACAACACAAGTTATAAAACATTCAAGTGTTATATCAGTACTTGCATTAAACTATATATTATATTTTCATGTTATATATTTTGAAAGACTTCCATCTTACACGGCAGCCATTTTAATAAGTAATCGTGGCTGTAAGAAATTAAAACTCCTTAGTAATAAGAAAGCGGTTAAAAGAACTATTTGTGATATCTCTCTCTCTATTGTGTAGCAAAAATAATTGGATGCAGTTTTTTGTTCAGAAACATACACTGAACGAATAATTAGTATACTTTTGTTTATTTCTCTTAATGCTACCAACTTCGTATCTGGTCTCGCAAGGCGCAGACTTGTTTTTCTTTTCACGAAATGAGTACAAAGCGTGCTGGCTTTTTGCAGTTTCCTTTAACATGTATTTTTGCTATCGAAGCACGTTGTATACATGTTAAAATAAGACGGCCTACTTACAAAACTGCTAAATGAAAACCTCAGTTAGAGCAAGAAAAATTTAAACAAATAAAATAAAAATAATACGAAAGCAACTCCACGCCACTTCATAGCCGATCGCTTAAACAGCATAGGCCGGACAGAAAAGCCTATAGGGGCGGTCCGGAGGGGGTGGAAACCTCGGAAAATTCACGTGCAAGACCCACCCCTTAGCGGAACACGTGGGGCCGACTAGCCGCAGTGTGCGAACGCCTTTACTAATCATTGCCGCTCGTAAAAAAAAACACACACACAACAAGAAAAAAGTAAAAAATGAGCGAACGCTTTTGACGTTACAAATTTCGTTGAGCAAACGTCATTCGGGGAAATATTTTGATGTGTGACATTTTTCCGCCCGTTCGCGTCCAAGTGGCGGGAATGTGATGGGAACTGACGGCTCTGAGTTCCGGGACTGTGTCGTGTTGTTTTGTGTTTCTGTTCGTCTGTTTGTTTGTTTTTTATTACTTATTTGAAGTGTGAAATGGGCGGGAACAAAACATGAAGCGATTTCATGGTTAGTTGGACGTGTGTAACGTTTTGATAACCGACGTATACATATTGACTTTTAATTTCGTTGCGTTATATAATGTGGAGGAGGAAAAAGTAACGAGGTGTCTGTGTGATGTATTGTCGTTCTGCCGTGTTGATTTCAGTGCGCGAATTAATTTAGATGTTGCGGCGCTCTTCGGGCTTAGACATCACTAAGTCATGAGCAATTTCTCTCACTGCTTTATCAGTTACTCTCATTCAATTAGCTCAGTTTACTATCAGTATCTAGTTTCGTTTACTAGGTGTCGTTTCATATTGTAACAGTCTGATAAAGTCGACCAAATCAGATCTTTCGTTTTGATGTATTTTTTTATATTATTCGTATTTTGAATTCCTAAGGCATTTTTTTATCATATTAAATGAGTAGTATTTTTTTTTATCAATTGTAGCGTTTGATATTGAACTGCAATAGTTTTGAATTTTTTTTAAGACAAAATAAGTTATCATCAGATATTAGCGCTTACCTGTACAATAATTCAACAGTAATTGTCATTAATCGCTTAATACGCGCTAACACTCTCCTTTTATTGGAAGCTTTAACACGTCAATATGTTAAGCTTACATTTCTGTAAAATAACATTCACTAAAGTAGGTTAGACTTTCGACTTAAAATACGAGAATATTAATGTTATATTAGCACAGAGTAGATTAAACGTCTCTGCCTACACATGCGGGGAAATTCAAGCGTGATGTTATATCATAAAACCGACACTTCTGTACTCTTTTTAAATAATGTATTTCCATAACATATTGGAGGTCACAGCTCGTCAGCGACGCTTTGAAATTCTACTGAGAAGTCTTGCTGAAGTTCTTAAACAATGTGCAATCGTGTTTTAGAAGTGACAATTACGAAACAGTCCAAATAATTTCATTTTACAAGTGTCATCGCGGGTCAAGAGTCACGCTTTTAAGAAACATGGGGAAAAAAATATTTTTCTACATTTAACCAACAAGCACGACAACCAGTGTTGATTGTTAAAAGCGATTAGAAACTTTAAAACCAATGGAACACCACGCCTGTACTCCCCGAAGTGGTAGACAGAGGAGTGTAGTACGCTGCTATATTTCACCAATTACCACCAGTTCCCCGGTAACTTTAAAAATTATGTATTGAAATATTATTTATTACAGGAACTCTCTGAACTCTTGTGTTACATATATATTAGTCTATAGGGAAATATTTTTCTCGATAAACACTGTCAATAAATATTACCTATTTAAAATGTGATGTAGAGGTACCCTGGTAAGCTTTCATTAAATACCATAATTTCATCGGATTCATTATTATAATTATCACGACAGATCGCTTATATTTTAGGCAGAAAAATAACTCTTAAGTTAATAATCCAAGTCAGTTCAGAAATCGTTAAAATCGGAAAACTTAACTATAAATTTTATTTGTACATAAAATAGTGACTTCATCGTTCAATATTTGCTGATTACTAAAAAAATCAGATAAAATCCAATCGAGTAGACTGTATTATCTATGGTTAATGCTTTTTTAAATCTTCTAATTGCGTTGAATCATTCGTAAACAGTTGAATATCTCAAAATGGCGACCGGCAGAACAGCCTCGCCTCGTCGTTTCGCTAATCGAGTCCACCTTGAATATTAACTAACGGATTGTTTAGCACGTCAATACCTAGTTATCTAAATATATCTTCCTCGTGCAGGAAAATGGATACCTAATTTGATATTCATGACCAATATTGGATAAAGTTTAGAATATTTTATTTTTATCTAGGTATGTCAATACACTGACACTGTCAAGAGTACATTTAATACTTACGTATTTTATTTCATGAAATTTTCCAATTGCTTATTGTATGGGGTTTATTTTGTATTAACTCATTTATATAGCTACAACTAGGTTTTAATCCCTTTTTAAATGAATTGGTACATGTAGGTTGACCTACTATTGATTAACAAAATAGTTAACCTACTATTGATTAACCAAATATTTACCTACTTATCTACGCCAGTCAATGTTGCTATAACCATATTATACAAATACTTTTTGAAGTAGGAACATTTAGTTTCAATTTCGATGTCTTCAAGCGATATTGTAAAAAAAATAATCACATTTTTAAAGCAAAGCTTTGAATTATAATATATTCGTTCACTTTTGTTTTTAATTTAGTAGTACAGGAAATCAAGGCACACGGCCGCTATCATACGAATCAAACCAGTATTTGCATACAAAAGCAAGTACCAAGACCTACCGTCTGCCTACTTATAAGCGTACTGTATAATTGCAAATGAAATCTTCACTGGGCATGTATGTACCTATTTCATATGAGTATTTGACCATACTAATCGTAGAAATCCTTGACGCAAAATGCACGTATAATAAATAACGCCATATATTTTTTAAAACCTATTAGAAACGGAGGAAACAAATGCAATATAAAATGTATGAATAAAAATTGAACTATCGATAGGTAGCATATTTTATGGCATTTATTTTAAAAAAAAGTTCTGGAAATAATAATTATTTTTTGGAATCAATTCAGCCGCTGTTGGATTTTAGAGACACACAAACAGCTAAAATTAAAAAAGAGATTTGGAATTTAATAACGTGATATGCAGTCAGAATTAAATATTAATATTTAAATCACAAGCGGGCTCCACAATTTTAAATATATTTAATGATTATAATTAACCGAGTCAAATACTCTATTTCCTAACTGTACATTCATTATACCTATATTAAAAGTGCAAATGCTCATTAGATAAAAAAAAAACACACACACGCTTAAAAATTAACCGGCTGGACCGATATATTTCTAAGTTAATTACCGATAAAAGCAACCTCTGTTGGCGGCTCTACCCTCGATATAACTTATATTAGTAGGTACTACTCGATTTTGTCTGTGAAACGTTGCGCTAAATCGAGAGGGACTTAGTATAGTTAATGTTCAGAATTAAGCAGTGCAATGCAGAGAGCATTGGATAAAGAGAGAAACTAACGACCGCCTCTAATTGGCCAGCTGAACGAGTCTAATAATCATAGCTCGTGTTTTTTTTTTCTAATTCAATTTTTTTTTCTGTTGATGGCTCTACATTTTTACTCGCTGTTTTTTTCCTACTAAACTAAGCTTGATCAACAAATGCACGGGCTACTGGTAAAGGTGGTTTATATATTTATAACATCACAGTAGTCGTTAATACGTTGCCGGATTTGAAAAAAACTCCAGTATGTTGTATTTTCGAAATAACCCCAAGTTATTTATTGATTTTTTATTTTATTGGTCAGTTTACAAATAGATTATATCTTTTCATATTATCGAAACCTCCTTTGAACGGATCCGTCTCGCATAATCAAGCGTGGAAGATAAATTAAGCTAGTGCCAAGTTTTTCTATATATGCCTAAAGATTTTATTAACCAGTTGTATTTCTACCTTGACAATTACCTATAGTATTTAGTATTAAGAATATAGTTTAACCTTCTTAATTACAGGTTGCTTGCTACACAGAAATGTTTAATATAAATACTACCTGTGCTGAAACTAGTAAAAATCAATCATATTTTATTTTATTTAGTAGGCTCTCCATTGCTCGTAGACACCGTTTCACCTGTAAGAAAACACGACCTAAATAGAAAATATCTGAGTAAATTTTGAACTAAGAATTAAGTAACTAAATACATAAATTATTAAAATAACAAATGCTACAAATGCTGAGTGACCAAGCAAGCAACCGAGGCAAATGTCTGCTGTCAGCAGAGTTTATTTTGTACTGATAACATTGTAATACACTTTAAAAACTTTAGCTGTCAGGTATTGGAATTTACCAGTGTAAATTGTAGCATTAGAAAAATAAATAAAAAATAACGACCTCTTGTAATTGGCCGGCTGAGCGAGCCCAATAATCATGGCTCCTATTTTTTTCTAACTCCATTGTTACCGGACGATGACAGGGCGCCAATTTGAGCGAACAGCTGCTCCCATTATTTGAACTTGGAACGCAAAAAACTGACTACATAATTTACCGCTCGCCAAATGGTGGGGTCTACACATTCTAATTCTAAACTGCGACCTCGACCAATAGCGGCCGAGGACGAACCAACATGGCGGCCGTGGGAACCGGTTAATGGGCCGTTGGAATTTAGAATAGTATTTTTTATTAATGCGTTCGTTACGTTCGAGAACTATTGTTGTTTTTTTTTTTTCAATTTGTTTTGCGGCCTACGGCGAATTAGTTCCTGGGGTCTTTTGTAGATCACCTGCGCTCTAGATACCTACGTAATTAGGTATAGGAAATTGTTAGCTGCTGTAATTATAAAAAAATGTTGAAAATATAGGTACTGGGTAGGTACTTGAAACAATGTTTGTTACATTCTCTATCATCAAAAATGTGAACACAGACACATGTGGCAGAAAAATAAAATCTCTATTAAAAACCGTTGTATTCTTACCACATCGAGCTTTTTGCTTCTTTTTTATTTTTCTTTGAAACCCAAGACTGTTTTAAATGCAGCGTAAATGGTAAATGTAATAGCTACCTATAGATCTCTTTTTAGACTTTGCAGTTATGTTTCGTCATATCTATGAGGTTTTCTTTTAAAGTCTTCGTGTTCACTAAAACAAATTATACCTAAGCATACCATATTAAGTATTTAAACAGAACCTTTGCTGTTTGTACGTAGCAAAACTGTACATTTTTATATAAATACGCTTCGAGTGCTTAACTGGACGCAAGTTATTTTATAATCTATTTAAAACTGAACCAATAAGGAAGCCAATAATGTATGGTTTTGTTTGTGGAAATAATGAGAAAACAATTTTATGCTGTCCACGTCTGAGTAATCGCCGTTTTAGTTTTCCTTATATACCGATGTTATAATTCTTTTACCATATACATGTTTAAAACCTGTTATACGAAACCAAATCTGTTTGACTGTCCTTGTGATAAAATATAAGAAAACTACTTGGACTAATTTAGAAATATATAATGATTATGGGTCTTGTTGGTTAGGCGATGGGAGTGAACTAGTAGGTACATAATAGAGTAATTACGAACAATAATGTAATGGGACAATTTCACTAACGTTTATTGATCACAAGTTGGGCGGAGTGTTATCTATTAAATAAAACGCCTAATGAACTACATTTGTATAAGTATTCATTTCTAAGACACTTGCATATATTGATATGTTAACATTATGGATATTTACATAATATGTTATTTACTTGTAAAGGTGTAACCAATGTGAAATCATAGCTATAATTTAATGAATTCTACCGTCATGTGTAAACTGAAAAAAATGTCAGAAAAAAAACATTTTAAATTATAAATCAGCAGTAAAATAGAAAGATAAAAAAATTCTCTCAGATAAATGATAATATTAAAAATAAGTATATTAAGTTGTCGACAGGAAAGACATAAATAGATTAATTTTCGACTAAATAGCGGCTGTTGGATGCAAATACTAGGAAACTATTTAGTCATATTCCAGTAATTTTTGCAAGAGATAATTTTTCTATTTCATTCCAAAGGAAGTATTTTTGTAGGTATGTTTCTTTCTCTCACGTGTAACTTCGTTAACATACTTTAAAAAAGTAGTCAAATAAGCTCTTTTAAGTTATGTAGGTACCTATATAAAAAAGTAACTTCACGCCTGTAATCCCCGAAGAGGTAGGGCAGAGGAATGTAGAACATTTGTACCTATATTGTTTTCTAAAAACTAGTTAAATCATCCAATGCTATTGATAATTATATGTATATTATTATATAATATTAATAAAATAAAAAAATGTGTGTTGCAAAAATAACGTCTTTAATATTTAATCAAAACAGTACTACTTGTTCCGTACTTAACCAAAAAAATAAATACGTAGTAAGTATATATATTTCAAAATAATTTTCTCCCGATTTTTTTCATCATCTGTAAAATATATTTTAATTAGAAGACATTTCAATAAGCATTCATTTAGTGAGCAGTAGGCCTCATGCCGCAGCGGTCGACTGGACGATAACACTCGAGAATTAAATTTCGCAAAAATCCATCAAAAATTAATCGCTGAAATCGTGCCTCTTCAAACTTTCAGCCAGCCTCTTCAGTGTACACACTTCGATGGAGATCTACGAGGCTAACTTTGAAAATTAATTCAAATACGAATAACACAACGTTAATTATAATTTAACGCTCGATTTGTACATTATTGGTTTATCGAATTCAAATTTGAATTTCGAACATTCCCCACCATTCAGAAATTAAAATCCAACAGTTCTGTACCGAGCCCGCTTAGCTGCTGAAAAATTTTAACCGACATGCATTATTTAAAAAAAATAAAACGTTTAATTAATCCGCAGTCTCACATATGAAGAATAAACTTTGTACGATATACATATGAAAAATTCCTTTCAGCTGGATTATAAGCGAAAACATCCCACTGATTGTACCACGGCAGTAATTAGAAGAAAATTTAATTTTGTTTCAAGTTATGTAATAGTTAGCGATAAGTTATGTAAATTTAGCGATAACACTTTTTCATGTTCTTATTAAATTGATTGTGAAAATGAAATTAACATAAATAAAAATCTTGACTGCCTCGTTGGCCATAGTGGGACGTAAACGTAACTGGTGAACCGTGGGTGTGTTCTACACTCCTCTGCCTACCTCTTCGGGGATAACAGGCATGATTTTACGTAAAAATCTCTTCCTTTCATTGTATACGCACGGTAAGAGATATTAGGTACTAAGACTTTGCACTCCTAGTTCTTGCATCAAATATATAATTTTGTCACGCCCAATTTTAATATCAAATGATCGCTTTTCGTTGACCGCTTGATGTAGTGAATGTACGCTTAAAGAATTGTGTAATTCGCACCGAAAGGAACAATTCTAAATCTGCATTGAAAGCGTTTAATAATACATAGCGACCTGGAAATTATGTAGGTACCTACTTATTGTCTTACCTATATGTTTTTAAGTCCCTAAATTGTTTCCAAAAAGAGCCAATCTGTTCCATAGACTAATAAACTTGTTTCGCTATAGTATCTAAACCTGTTCTTATAAATTTTATTTATCGTGTAGGTACCTATATGAAATGTAATAGTACAATCTACAATGATACACGTATTTAGTGATAGCATCTCTCTAACATAAAATGTGACTTAATAAATTTTAATTTAGGATATAAGTTTTAATATAACTAAGATTCGTTCGATTTCAGAACATTGAAATAAAAAACTATATCTACTTATTTTATAAATAATAACAATTGTTCTAATCAGTTTATCAGAGTTTACTAGTAGCATAGTAACAACACCTGTAAGATCTTTACTAACGGTTATATTTGTATCTCTATAAGCCGTTTAATATCGCGTAGGTACATTGATGAAAGCCCTGAAAGCACGAGTTATCAATGCGCAGCCTTTTAAACCCACAAGTACTCACGTTATAATGTAACACTCGTACACAAATCTATTTATTATGGAAACGTTGTAACGCCATTTGGACTCTAATCTATTCTCTATGGCTCTCCGCTTAAATGAAAAGTTCTCATCATCTATGGATATTGTCTATGGTTTCCAGGATTAAAATTAAAAAAGTGTCTGGTTAATATTATAAAAAATATTTCCAGTTCACGTTTATTGGTCGACATTGTTTAGGATTGTAGACATTGTAGACAGTGTTTAGGATTATACAACTTTGACGTTGTCCATACTATACCTATATAAAATGCAATTCGGTCAAAATGGAAGGTGGTTTAATGTAATAGGACCTACTATTTAAAAAAAAATGCGTTGAATATTTGTAGATAACCCTAATTAAATGATCTAGTACAATGTTTTTTTTTTAATTTAGAGCAAATGTTATAAATGATTATCAAAAAACAACCGAACCGTTATTTACAAACCAAAAAACACCAGAAATGCTGTATAGACAGCAACAAATTTCATAGAGTTTACTCAGGGCGTATTACATAGATGGAGAAGCGAGCGCTAACTATGGCCTAGATGTTCTTGGGCGTCGCGCCAAACCCGGCAATACACATTAAAGTACAGACAGCATAAAAAACGAGTTGGTTAAATTGTGACGGAGGCGGTGCCTGCATCACAGGAGCTAATTTCAGCGCGTCAAAGCCTTTCGCGAGGTACTACTTGTGTCAAATCAAACAAGTGGAGATAAAGGCCGGCGAGGCACCACGCGGTAGCGGCGCCGCCCGCGCGCCTCCACCCAGCGGCATCGCAGACACTGCTCTTCAAACTTTCAGAAAGGCGTTCCCTCAGAAAATGTTTGTGACTCGTTTATACGCGCCTCGCTCTCGGATTTAAAAAAAATTAAAGTTTCTTTTTTCACTTTGCGAACGACAGGTAATTTTGTAATTACTTTTGTCTTTGTGGTCTAAAACCAGAGACGGAATAATGGCGGGGAGGGCTGTTGAAAAATAAAATTTTCATTTAGGTATGTAAGCTTTTATGAAAATACGTTTTTGTAGAAACCTACATTGTTTCAGTTCTGTAAAGCTTCGGTCGAACAATGACTTTGTTCATAAATTAGTATAATATATGTTTTATATAGGTATAACTGCTTGCAGCAGATAGCTACCACTAACACTGACCACCGTCTCTCTATTTGTCATTCATTTGCAAATTAAAATCCCTTTTAATGTTACAAAATACAGACATCAAAATTGTATAAGAAAAAATTACAATCTTTATCGAGTTTTTTTATATGGAGAAAGTAGCATACAAGTAAATAACAGTCACGAATGATCAATATCGCCCATGGGCATTTGTGACCAACCACGAAGTGGTTCGTAAGAACGAAACTGTTACTCCTATGTTAGTATTACAAGTTAATGGGACTATTAGCATTCATTGGTAACAGGGGCCGGAATAGAGAGATCGGACTTGACGATTTTCGTTATGGCAAACATTTCAACAAATAAAACAAACTAAAGTTGTTATGTTCAATTAAAGCTTATCAATATAACAGCGGGTTATTATAAGACGGAAACTGCTAGCGTTGTTAATAAACAAATATTTGATAACGAAGAACTAACGGTAATGTTAATAAATATGAACCTTGCTGAAACGATAAAGGCAATTATAATACCTATTTCATTGTAAGTGCAAGTCGCAATAACGTTTTTGAGTCCCATGCTCTATTTTGGATAACTGATACTAATTAATAACGATAGATGAGCGTAAGGATATATTAAGATTACGTATATTATGTGTTGAAAATCACGTTTGAACGCTGATTGATAGATGTTCGAATTATAAATTTTAAAATTATTCAAAATCACAGACAGTATGTCGGTTATGACGGTTTAAGTCTGTTTACAGCTTTCGAAACCCTAGAGGTTCTAATGGCGAATATTCTTAGAATACCGCGACGTGATCTACATACATATATTGGCCCTTAGATAATGTGTAGTATTCTGGATTCATTCTTTGTAAAAGTTACAAGCTTTGAATGGGGTGAGAAATCCTTTCGCCATGTCTCGTGTTCTTTAGACTTATCATTTTTAAACCTTATTTACTTTGGTTTTGGACCTGTTAGGATACAAAGCATTCAATTTAAACTTTAATCTGATATGTTATATTATTCCTGTGAGTCCTCATTGTTATCGAATATCTCACGATAGTTATATCTCATGATGACTAAAGAGTAGTCATAATTTGGATCCAAATATTTCTAAAATAGACGCCAGTTATATTAAGAAACCTTCGTCCTTGGGTAATCAGGGAAATTTTTGTAGTAAACAATAAGCAAGTAATTGCAAGAATTTTGACCCAAATTTTGTGCAAAACATTCAATAGTAGGTACTCTAAATAGATTTCAAATAAATATCATTCAAAGAAAAAAAAATCCAAATATGAACTAAGAGAATGAATTTTATTACAGAGTCCCGCATCGGAATCGGACAGCAGTTCGGTTTCGGGCGCGAAGAGTCCGGCCGGAGGGCCACCGCTGCTGCAGCACCTGCTCCAGCTGCAACTACAGCAGGGGCAGAACCCGCAAGCGATTGCGCAGGTAAATTGCTCAATAAAGATGTTCTTATTTATGGGAAGAAACTTGTAACAGTTGTATCGGCTGGAGGCCTAATTATAGTAACAATTTTAAACCAGTCTAATGGCCAATTTATCGACATACAACGGCAATTCATGACGACTAATGGCGTGATTGCTAATTATAATTATCACCTAACACGCAATTAAATGCTGGTAACTATAGCAACATTTGTGAAATCATTTTAAGGAAGTTACTTTGGATTGAAGGTATTTTAGTCTTTCGTATTTTCCTGCTTTTCGTAATTTCCTTAAACCATTAGGTTGACATTCTCATGGAAGAATTAAGAAAAAAATATTTAGCGATGAGAAGATAATTTTTCGTATCTACATAGAATACTACTTCCTTGTCTACTAAGTCTACAGTCGTTTGCCCCTTGGTACACATATGACGGTACATCTAAAATGTGTCCAAAATCTTGTTGCAAAATTGGATCAACTGCTATAAAATAGAGACACTAAGCAACGCCAAGAAAATCAGCTGAAGAACGAGAACAAAAAAATTATTTACATTTAAATACAGAAACAACTACGACGAACCAGCTTGGATATTTCCGCACTTCGAACTGACTATACTAGATACTTAAGTCGAAAGCACAAAAGACAAATTGTGAACGAATATGTCTCGTCTCATCGTGTCGCTTGACCTAACAATTGTTTTCAATAGCTATTAGTGATTTGTGTAGCTGTTGATTAGATTAAGACTACATGATGTTGCTATGACAGCAGGCGTACACGGAGATGTGTGTGCAGTTCCAGCAGATGATAGCGGCGCTGGCGGCGCTGGGCACCGCGCCGGCGCTCTCGCAGGCCTGGATGATCCAGCGGTTGGCGCAGGCGAGACCGCAGCTCGACAGGTAACTACACCTAACCACAATAAACGTACCTAATTTCGTATTGCAGATATGGGAATTTGTTACAATGATCGTCTAGTTATAATCTGTCTGTCAAGGTTACGCGTCTTTGATTTCTAATGAATTAAACTGCGCTTGTCTTACAGAAACTTCATTCTTTCAAAGCGTTACAAAGAATCACAGCGCCTTAAGCCCGTGACGTATTTACAAAGCTAAATAAACAGAAACTTTCGTTATATTTGAGTTTCACGTCTGATAATGTGTGTACCTACATGTATTTATACTTAGTTAAAAAAGTAATGATAACAGTTTATTCTAAAAACTGCTTTCTATTTTTTCTAAAAATATCAGTACCATCTATAAACAACATTTATATCACAGCCTTTTCAAACTGTCTTGTTTCATTATATCTTCCGTTTCATCTATAGCCTTGACATTTTGCCGTTCGTCTCCAACGTCATGTTCGGATATTCGTCAGACGAACGTCGTCGGACGGGTTTAACTTAAATCACATTTTAGCATAAAATTTTCGGCGAACACCTTTTTATTCAGTCATCGGTGTAAAAAGAGCTTCAACAAATGCAACCAATTGAGAGATTACTTACAAACCTTCCTGAGGCAGTCTAAGCTATTTTACTAATATTAAGCGAAAATTTATTTAAAAAGAAACATTTTAAAGTAATTCTTATTGATTTTAAACCATTAGTTTCTGCGCTCTCTTCTGATATAACCTTGCAACTTCTAAAACTAGCTCTTTGAAGTACACTCAGTGCGCCATGACATAGGTTTACTTATGAATGCCATTAAAAGTCCTGAAGGCTTAGTGGCAGCTTACTGATTCATACTAATTTGCAAATGTACCTGTTTCTTACACTGTACTACCAGAACCCACTAAAACAATTGCGGCACGAGATACAATCATCCGACAATATAACTTTGAACAGTACACAATAGATGCTTATGTAGCATCTCATTATTGGAAACCTTGGATTAGACGTTACAAAAATAATACTGCAAATTTAATACCATCTGCATTCGTAAGATTTCCTCGTTGTTTATAATCCTGTATAATTAACCTTTAGCTCGTGTTACATCATTTGTACTCATCAAGCGGTCGTGATATTATATTCGTAACGCCATGGACTCCACGTCTGTGTTATTCATATTTCATGTTCGCTTTTTGATGTTTGATTTCCTTTATATACTCGTACGTATTTTATTGTGCTTTTATTTTGGCACACATCATTGTGAGATTTGATTATCAACAGGGTTATCAGTGTTAGGGGTTCGTTTTTCATTATCCTTAATGATAAATTGATGTTTTTATTATGGACTTCTTTCTTTTTATGCGGTTATAGAGATTGTTATAACATATATAAAACGTTGCTAAAACTGAAAACAATTGAGGTTCATTTTAACCATGTCATGAGAAAACTCCTTTTCTATATGCATTCCCGGATTTATAAATAAAAAATATCTATAGGTACGTATAATAGTACCTACGGAGAAACAAAACAGTTTTAAAGTGTATTCAAATGTATAAGCAACACGATCATTTCAATGATAGGAAACTATCAATTGATGGACAAGCCTCTTTTGATCTACATTTTAAGTTATTGCTACCGTAGATGTATGGGGGCTTACATTTGTAAATAATATTATATTTAAAAGAGCTGTAACTGATGTAATAGATATATTAGCATACGTTTTTGATTCTCAATAAATTCCACTTGCATTAATACATTCACATTTTACATTGCTTATACTAAATCATTCTACGGTTTCGATACAACACTTCCCCGATGCGTTTCAATATTAAAACGGCAAATGAACGCGAACCACTCTTGAATAACGAATCAATCTAATGATTGCACACGCTCAATCACTAACACATCATTGATTTTTCCAAATTGATTGAGCCGTTTTGAGGCTGTCGATATTTGTAACGCTCATTTGAACTCGTGAGATTTTTGATACTCTGTGGTGTCATTATTTTTTTATATTAATGCACACACGAGCACCATTAAATAAATTCTTTTTTGTAGGTACAACTGTTCTGTAAAGCCTCACTTCAGCATAAGGATTATATTTTTCTTTTCTAATATATGTTACCTTCAACAAGCGAAATTCTTAAATTCAACAACAAGCTACAAAATAATCAAAAGTTTCCTGTGAACCGTTCTAGACAACAGTTTACAAGAGCGAAGCTAGGTCAACAAGATTTATAACGATGATTCTACACAAAATTGTTGTACGCCGACCGCCATTCAAAATACAAATTATTCGTTACCGTTCTAATGGCATTGAACATAGTTTAAGGCAAATATCAAGCTATCGGAGGACAGGCGGGTACTTTCGAACTGTTATCCTCCACTGTATAATTTGCACCATAAATAATACGATCGTTGACATGTGCTGTATAATTTTCACTACTTACACCTGTTACACGGACGCTTATGTTGCTGGCCTCGAGTGACTTGAATGGGAATGTACGTAATCGTATTTGTCACAGTTTGAATTATAGGTAGCAAAACAGCCAGTTGGTTAAGGGAAATGTCCTGAAATTAAAGTGTCTTCTAATTGTTCTCGCTATTCGACATTCATTTATTTTTTCAGTGAACGTTGGATCGTTCACGCCAACGCTTATTAAAAATCAATATAACTTATCCACGGCCCACGGAATTTCTGAAACTGGTTCTTAATATAGACAATATTATAACAAGTTTTATCTGATGATAGAATCCAATACCAGCGTTATATAAACAGGTACTAAATATATTTATGTAGTCGCATGTACGTAGGCAGAAACCTAGTTGATAACAGCTCAAGGAAATACCCTAATTCTATTACTAAACTAAACTTGATGATATTAATACATCAGATAACGCTTCAGTGCCAGATACGGATACGTTTACAGACACTGTTACAATATAATATTGAGCTCTATCACGATGAAATAAAGACTGATATCGATCAAATCGTTCGGGCTACATACGTAAACCTATGTTACCTATAAATAAAGATGGATCCTTGAGACGCGGAATGAATCGTCACTCAATACGGAACTAGCTGTGATTCGCGGTTTTACTTCACAAGCGCAACCAGTTCGGACCGGTTTCATCGAGCACACGTGAACTTGATAAGAGAGGTATATAACATATTGGAGCGTGTTAATAAATTTGCTTAGAATGCGCACTGCGAACGAGTAGCTTCGGTATCGGGTGTATAAGAATTCCGATAACTTGTAAAAATATCAATTTAGCGACTATCGGAAAAGCTATTATGGTTACAAGACGAATTAGGAATAACAAGGTTTTATTATATATTGATTTCACCGTGCAATTTTATCGATTGTATATGTTCAGCTTATTCCGCATTTTATGAGCATAAAGAACAAATAGAACACACAAAATCATAAACCAGACAGACAGTTCTATCCGAAATTCTTTCAGTTTTAACGAGTTGACAACCTTCGGGTTGGCTATTCGGAGCAGATCCAATATGCCAGCTTGGGATTTTATGTAGCCCGCGTGCGATACCTCGGGATTGAATGAATATGCGATTAATGACGTTTTACTTCTATTTCTGAAGTAACGGTTATGTTTTCTAAAGATACGGGATCAATAGCTTAGAAACATCGTGTTGTTTGTAGTAACATAACACAACATAACGTCACGCCTTTATTTCCCAAAGGCGTAGGCAGAAAAATGTAGTTAGTATACCTACTCCCATGATTCACTAGTACATTTTCTACTAAGTCACATGTAATCTATGTATAAACATGAACCGTGCACAAATCTAGACTCCGTGCTACTATTAAAAATTTCAAGTTATATATAATTATAAACACAGTAATGTTTTGTCTGACAACGGGATCGAACTCACAGCTCCTTGCACAGGTAACGCGCTTGCAACCACTTGACCACCGAGCCAGTCTATTTGTTAAGCAGTAAACATTAAAATGGTTTAAATTACAAATATTTACATTTAATTGATAGTTTATACTGAGGTCTTTGAGTATATTTTTTTTACTACGAAGCATGAAATAGGAGAAATTGAATGTACAAATGTAAAAACATCTACTGAGCGAAGTACTCATATATTAAGCAGCATGTTTTAAATTCTAATAAATTAGAATGGATAGTTTTCGAAGGATGCACCTCAGCGCGTCGATGACACTATCTGGAGTGCCACAAGGTTGCATACTTAGACCAATTTGAAATTTAAATGCGTTTACTTTGGAATAGGTATTGTTTGGTTCGCAACTAGGTCGGTAATTAGAATGACAGTGATTTTACTTTAGGCATATCATTTTGGGTCACGGTACCTTATAACAAATGACCGTATTTAACAGTCGTAGGTATACCTAAACACTTTACATTCTACAACTTAGCAGATATTAGTGTATCCTCTGTATGGTTAATTAGATTCGTCACAGAATTAAAGTGCAGTTTCAACATTATTAGTTTTACTCAGCCAGGAATCGAACCTCTGCTGGTTGGAAAGCAATTTGCGCAGTAGTGTGATTGAGCCAAGCAGGTTATATAAATTTGTTTATGAATAACCGATGAAAATATTTTAATACGTAATTTTTTTTGTATGACGTGACTAAATGAATGAGATTCGGTATATTATTTCAGTATTTACAAAATAACATAATACCGGTCTAGACCAGTTTCAATTTAGTCATTGTCGTCATTTCACGCAAGGCTATAAAAACACCAATATTTTCCACTTCTAGCTTACTTTGTCATGGTTACCAATACGTATTTACTTTTATTCACCCACATGCCTTTAGTATCTAGCATGTTAAAATTAGACTACTGCTTACATGTTCAGTTTCATTTTTCAAAGAAAAACAATACGTAACATCACGCCTATAATCCCCGAAAAGGATGGCAAAGAAGTGTAGTACAATGCCACGTTTCACCAGTTACGTTTACGTCCCGCTGTGGAGTAGGTGTTAAATCTGTTGCCATACATCGGACACATAGAGCACGATGGTCCACGACCCTGGATTGAAGACTAGACTCGCGTTTACAGCAGAACACGACCACCGAGGCAGTCTTATTTACAATACTATAATACTCTGAAAGGTGGTGTGATTGTATAATAATAATGATGCAAATGAACGGAGATATTCTAATTCTCATTCTAATACAATGCGTTGTTTATAGATATATCTACATTGTTTGTATGTATAATGATAAACTTTAATGCCTAACTTAACTCCGCGGCAGATATGCGTTATTATAAATCATGGAATTGTGGGTCATTATAACGACGTTCTATGTCTTTAAATCTGGTTTATTTTCATATACATTATCATCGATTAATAAATAGTTGTCAGCTAACACTGGACCGCTTCGCGTTTGACCTATCACGTTTTCACGATTTTAAAACTGTTTGTAAATGAGAAATGGAAATTTACTTTCAAAAAATATCCAATACGCCATCAAAGTTATTATGTACTTATGTCAATAAAAATTGTATAAATTAAGTATATTACAGCATATTAATTTACAACATATTAATATATATGTAACAGCATGTTAATATATCTAGGTATTGTACAGTATACATATTAGCAAATTAGCATTTTGTATTGCGTATTAGAAAATTCCATTAAGTGTGAAGTCTGTAAATGATAAAGATTAAATTGAATGAATGATTCATGACGAATGTAGAAGAAGTACATCAGCTGTGCAAGGATAGAGATATTTAGCGTTCAGAACTCTATGCCTGTCGCCAAAGAACCTGGGGGGTGATGATAAATATAACAATAACAATAACATCATTTAAATTCTTCCCATCTGACTAACTTACACGTTGCTAATATTAATTTATTGCAAGCCCATGTCATAATCCAAATAATTTCAGACTAATAAAAAAACGGTTTTTTATTAGCCTGTTTTGAACAAATGTGAATATCCGAAACACTTGTCGCTTGAGACTCAATTGACGGCGCGACATCCGCTCGAATAGACGAACGGAACTTCCACTTTTCTCCTGTTCTTTGTTATTGTCTTTGCTAAACGAAAACGTAAAAGCGTAACATCACGCCTGCAATCCCCGAAGGGATAGGCAGAGAAGTGTAGTACACTCCCACGTTTCACCAGCTACGTTTACGCTTCACTGTGGAATGGTGGTGATCCTATTGTCATACACCGGGCACCTATCCAAACTCCGAGCCACTATTAGCAAATGTAAGTTAGAAAAATCTTATAGGTAGTCTCCAAACGCCAAGATTCATATTTTCATACCACTGGAGTGGGACACTCAAACCTAAACCTATCTCTATAAAAGCTTTTATTTCATTTTCAAGCGCTCAAAAATTTATTTCTAACATAAATATAAAATATTCCCACTTATATTTTTGTTCCTACACCACATATTCACACCATCACCATCGTTACTGGGTAGATACCGCTCTGTG
>DWFO01000564.1:0-19616 GCA_018246595.1 Mimoniades nurscia nurscia
ACCCGGGAATCGAACCCAGGACCTCCCGTTCGGCAGTCGCACTCGCAACCAACACGACCAACGAGGCAGTCTACAACATAATAAACCCTAAATAAAATCTTATTGTACTATTTAAAGACACACACAAGCATAAATACAATCTTACATACAAGGCGCGATACATGCAAAAATAAAACATGCATTCCCTCGCTAGCTAAAAAGGAATTGATTTAAACCCACCGGAATTTCTAAACAGATAAAGTGTGACCATAAATTGAAATAGTGGTCTTACCTGCGTCTTCTGCCATCTTCTTTTCTGTTTTGTTGCGATGCAGTACGAAGTACTTAGCAAACAAAATCACAATGGGGCGGTGGCGTGGTCGGCGCCGTTATAAATCCACTTTATCTACAAGGAAAGCCGCGAGCTTATTAAAAGCTACTAATTAGTTGCTGCTAGCCCGCACAGTGCCAGCCCGTAGTGCGGATAGCTGTATGTGTGCAAGTGGCATTGTAGTGATGTCCAACAGTACGTAATTGATGACGTTAATTAAATATACAATACGTATACCTGTCACCCAGTCGTAGTACCGAAATATAGTAAATGAAGTACTAGAGGTGAGAAATGTAGTATATGTCTATGAGCATTGCAAATAACAACATGAAAGCTCAATGCGTTATCAGAAGTTTAATCTTATGTTGCCATTAGAATTTTGAAATTATTCATTTTTGAAATTGCTCATTATAAAATCCATATTCATATCAGAAGTCTGAAACTAGCGTGTACAATATGCCTCTGAAGCACATCAGATATGTAAAAATATTTGATATTGTGTCAAATATCTCTAAGCTTACAGACCTGATGAGCTTGTTGAAAAATATATATGTAGGTACATATACTTTCAAATAACATAGGTACCTACTTATTTTTACACAACACATTCACGTTTTGACATTACCCATCACTATTGCCAACATCATATTTTTGTTATCGAATGACGCAGGAAACACGGCCGGAAGACCAAAGACCACAGGCCGATATACGAAATTAAAATTATGAACCGTTTTAAAAATACTTACATTATTATACCTATATATGAGTAAATGAAACGTGACGCGACACAGTCTGTTTTAAAATTACGTTCCATACAGAAAATTATATTGAAAACGAGACGAATATAAGAAAATATAATATCATTTTTTATACATATGTATATCGTTAGATTTTCAAACATTACTTTTATATCACGCCACTGCTGCATTATAAATATGTAATTTTATCTACCTCGTTGCCGACTGACTGGCCGTGTTCGTTGCAAATGCAACTTCCGATCGAGAGGACCTGTGTTCAAATCCCGGGTCGGTCATTAATGGATTATTCTAAATTAAATTTTCTAGTAGTGGCTCAGAGTTTGGATATGAGCTTTGTATATGGCAATAGGTTCACGACATATTCCATAGTGGGACGTAAACGCAATTGGGGAAACGTGGTAGTGTTCTCCAGTCCTCTGCCTACCTCTACCAGTAGTTTCATTTTGACGTACAAAAAGTGTTCTAAGGAACCAATTTGAAAAATGCCATTTGAATTTCATTACAAACGTGACGTTACGTTTAGTTCTAGCTACCGCATTATGTGAATAATGCGGTAGCGGTGGCAATTCTTGTAAGCCTAACTACACTAGACGGCTTAAATACTCACTTACCTATTACCCAGCGTGAGGATAATAAAGTAAAAATCTCTAATAAAAATGCTTAGACCGCTGATTAGAGGAGACCCATTATTATTTCAGGGTGATGGGCTTGAGTATGGTCTCAGAGCGCGTTAGCCTAACGAAAGTTGTTTTTTTAGGGTAGACTGTCTACAGAATGTCCTACAATGGACCGAGAGAAGCTGATTGCGCTTGTACTTATGCTTAGATTAGATGCTTAGCATTCAATGATTTCCAGCTATCCTGGTGCGTTGGCGGAGCTTAACGAGACATAATACCTAATAACAATAACAAATAAGTCAGAAACCACTAAAATAGAACATAACAATACTACGGTAAAACCCTTGAGGAAGGAATATATTATAAACAATAGGATAAAACAATGTTTTTTCGTGTATACGTGCGTATGTATCATTCTCGTCGTAGTAGGTATGGAACATAACATCACGCCTGTGATCCCCGAAGAGGTAAGCAGAGCAATGTAGGACACTCGCACGTTTCACCGTCCAGAGACCACTACTAGCCACTACTAATAATGCCCGACCCGAGATTTAAACCCAAGACCTCCGGATCGGCAGTCGCCCTTGTAACCAACACAACCAACGAGGCAGTCAAGGTTGCATATTACCTTTTTTATTAATCGTGTCCATCGTTCATGTTTTTGACAGGCATGGGGCCTGTACAAACGTACATATTGTCATGCCTATCTACTATAGGGGTAGTCAATAAATAAATTTTTTCACGGGCAACGGTCCTCGCAATCTTCCGCCTCGTGTACTTTCATCAAATACCATATTTCTACGCGTTTAGAAATACTCGATTGACTTGGCTTTCTTTTAAGACAACTTCGATTTAATCGCACTACTTACGCTGAGGTCTACTATCGACACTACTATGCCTACGCGCTTTAAAAATCTGTTTCATAATATTGCTATCAATAAGTATTTCCCCAAGCCAAACCATCTAACAACAATCATCTGTGTTTTAATATATACTTATTCCATGAACATCATTTTGTTGGCATAATATTATACTTATCTGACACATACTATTTAATACTCTCATTTCTAATGCAAAAATTCTACTTTCATTTGGATATAGCAAAATACATAACATACGCTGTTCTAGATTAGTGATGAAACCAGCACTACTCCATACACTCTCAAACGCTCCTTTTTGCACACATTCCAACATTATCTTGTGGAAGTCGCAACTATGACTGGAAGTAAAAGGAAAAATTGTAAAATAATAAGTTATAAACAACTTATACAGTACATTTTAAAAATATCTATGACTCACTACATGTTCCAGAAACTTCTGTTCGATATCGTAACTAAATAAAACACATTATTTAAATCACAAAGAGACATGATTTCTACAAAATATTTTGATTACACTCTCAAACTTTCGTTACATAGGTACATTACGTAGGTACATTTTTTACGATGACAAAAAAAGTCCAGTCACAACATTGATGTAAATCCGGTAATGACCGTATATCAGCTACTGAAGAAATTCTTGTTTACGTCTGTAGGTCGATCAGCTGCTGTCAATGTCTAGGTCAAGGACACATTCTTTTGCGCAAGTTCAGGAGGTTAATGTTGCCAATATCTACAGGATACAAAAAGCGCCTGAATATGTATAATAGCAAATTTACGTGGGCCCGTTCTGACGTATACGATTGCCTTTCTCGTTGTATTAGGCTACATTATAACAGTAATGACATTCTCATTGGATTCAGAATGGATATTTTTTTAAAGTCCTGTATTTCTTTTGCAATACTATGCCAACTTATAATTTAAAAGAATGTTAGTTTGAATGTATCTATATGTGAAAACAAATTAAATTTATATTGGAATAAATCGAACAAAATAAATATTGCTCCGAGATGTTATGAGTCGAGCTATAAAATCTCGGAGCAATATTTATTTTGTTTTATTAAGTTTAGTTTGTGTTATTAAGAGTAGGAACCTACTGTTTTGAAATTCAATTTATGTAAAATTATCATAGTGACTAAATAGCTGTCATACTAATTACTAGCCATTATGTATACATATTAGTTGATTTGTTAAGCCAAATGGAATAATTGTTCTCTAAGGCGTGTAAAACCTGCTAACCGGCTCTTTGCCAGCGTGGCAGACTATGGGCTTAACCCTTTCATTCTGAGAGAAGACCCATGTTCCAACAGAGGAACGATAAGAGTCGGAAAAAAAATCGAATAATTAATTAGATTATAAACAATTTTTTTTAATTCATTAGTAAAAGTCGCATAACAAAATGAACTGAAAATACCTGATATTCACATGTAAAACAAACTATACTATCTGTGCAATTTATTATACTTAATCACAACAGCTAATGGGTCATTTAGTTTTGGTTTGAATATTTATTTTGTAGTAGAGAAATGTGAATTGAAAATTTTACGAGTTTATTCTACGGAAATGACTCACACGATACCCCTCAGAATTTTTATAACTCTATTTTGTCCCATCAGTGGGTGAAATTTGCTGAATCGGTTAAAGCATGTTTTATCATTATGTCCAAATCTTAATAGATATTTCGGAACATATTGAAGTTTCATGTCACACCAGACAAAGGAAATATCCTCACTATTAAATACCGATTTACAATCTATTAAATTCGTTTTTCTTTTCCGGGTAATGTTTCATGTGGTAATTTATACTTACCATATGTTTCGATATTATAGAATTTACTGCATGAATAAAAGTACGTTGTAATTCGAATTGTATATTTATTAAGGACAATAAAACACTTTATAAACGTACTGTGCTATAATAATCTAAATAAAATAACATATTCATAAAATCAAATATTACATAAAAGAAAGTCACAAAAAATAAAATAAGAAGGACGTATCTGCTTACACAACGAGCGTGAAGTTATCGTACAGGTACCAAACTGCTTGTAAACAATATTCAATTAGGCCTTAATATTTTACAATGTAAATTATGGCTGCAGCTAGGCCCTATAAACAGTGCGCCTCTCGGAAGCCATGCGGTGTCGTTTAACACAACGATACAAGCGAATAACTTTAACAACAACCTTTCGTCTATTTATACAGTGAGAAACAAGGTGATGGATCGATGTCAATTATCAACGTCGTAGCGAGCGGCCAAGAAGCTTGACCACGGTAGGACACATCGTCTCAAGGGCCCCGCTGGCCAGTCAGACTTGAGGCGGGCCACGCAAGATTAATATACCCTGCCGAATCCAGACATACACCATATCCCTACAAACAGACAGTCCACAGTTCACTGACGCGCAGTGCAGCAGCGCGCCGCCCGCACGCCGGCACCGACACGTGGCCGGCCGTCGGTTCGATAACGTTCAGTGGTCCCTCGCAGGTCATCTGTCCGACTTGCCGGCGTTGTGCAAGTGGTTGGGCGCGTCGGCGAAGGCGAACTTCAGCCGGTACGCCTCGGCCACCAGCACGCTGATATTTGAGTCGGTCCAGTTCTGTGTGGGCACGTTTTGCAACAAAATCATGAGCCCCTGGAAGTCCTTTTCTAACATCAGTCTCTCTCGCCAGTGCAGTAAGAACGCCGCGCACACGTACAACTGGAAGGTCGCGAAGCCGTCGGACTCCGCGAGATACGTGTCCCACAGGCGGATGGTGCACGGCAGCGGGATCTCCCTCGTGAGCAGATTGTTCATCCACCTGAACGAGAACTGCAGATAGTCCACCCCGTGGGTCTGCAGCTGCTCGTGCAGCGGGAGATCAATACGACGTATCAGCTCCTTGAGTTGATTGACCTGCAACAAAATCGAACGGTACATGGGAATGTTTTATAAAAATATTAATCTAAAAAATTAATCATCATATTCAATATTTGCCAATAAAGTATTATTAACAAGTATTAGTAACAGTAGTTCTTATTTCCCATATTTGTTTGTGTCTGTTTGGGTTTCTACAAATCGTATATGATCTTGTACAAAGGCATAGAAATTTTGGATATGCAAATTGAAAATATTCCAAACACAAGTCTAATAACGTAAGAGTGGTAGTCGAAATTTGTATTGTGGCCCAATTCTCCTAATCTTATGATTACATTACACTAGAAGTAGTTAACTAGGCTTACCATTCAAAAGGTTAGGTTTTTAAGAGTGGACGACAGTACATATTCAACGTTCAGTCATAAATATGTTACATTTACATACAATTCTATGAATATATCGCACCTTATACTGTATACCTAGTTGAGCGAAAATATAATTGTCTTGTATACTGTCAAGGAACTTGGAAAGGCACCAAAAGGAGTCAGCCTCTATAATATCACGCTGCTCCTGCGTGAGGGTGTCGAGCGGGAAGTTGTCCAGCTCCTTGCCGGGAGCGGCCTCCTGCAGGAACACCATGAAGAACGGCGTCACCAGGTCGTTGATGCCCTGCACGTAGCCGGACGCCGGGTGACGGATCGCCCATATGTACAGAATCCGCTCGAACATCACCTAAATTGTGACAATAACATTATAAACACTTTTTTGCATATTTATTCTCTACAATACACTCCTTATTAACATCTTTTAAGACACGGTACACATATATTAACGGTACGTCGGGGTAAAGGCTTTTAAGATGTGGCAAATATTCCAAGTAAGACAACCTATGATTGTGGAGTAACACATTATGGTAGTAAGCAAACTATAATAAGGACGAGACCGAATGAAACCGCTCACCACCTATTCCATAGTGGGACGTAAACATAACTGGTGAAACATGGGAGTGTTCTACATTCCTCTGCCAACCTCTTCGGAGATGACAAGCGTGATGTTACGTTTACGTATATGTTACAATAAAGCTCTTTAGAAGGCTGAATAAACTGAAACAAACATACCACAAGTGAGATATAATTTTTTGTACCTGTACAGTTATCTGCTGGAAGAGCGCCACCAGCGGGCTCATGCGCGGGATGTCGATGTGTATTTGCCTGTAGGTGTCCTCCTCGCGCTCGGCGTCGTAGTACTGGCGCACGAGGTGCTGGTAATCAGCCCGCTTGCGCTCCAAAGTCTCCGAGCGCCGCTCTGTGTTCGCTGGCAGGTAACCGGCCAAAAGCCGCCAAGTCACGGCCCTTGCCTGAAAGAGATACCGTTCAATATATCATTAAATGAATGTCAGTTAATTAAAACAACAATGACACTTCAAGGTGAAACATTCCTTGTATGTCTAAACAGTTATCAATTTTCACAAAAAAATCCACTTGTAAGCACTACAGGCCTTCACAGTGATGGTAGAAAGGCCAACAAATATGTTAATATTTGTTGGCCTTTCTACCACCACTGTGAAGGTGACGACCGTTAGGTCGTCTTTGAGATTATTTATAATAGCAATATATGATATAAAAAAATGAATATCATCCACACATTAATGACTAAGTAGATAATATTTCATCTAAACTACGATCTTGAAGTATGAGATAGGGTGTAGTATGTACAAAGAATTTCAATTGATATTTGAACAGGTATGTACATTTAAAAACTATGGACCATGGCCTTAAACACATTTTCATTTTTTGTAGTGATGGATAAAAAGGTTGTTGAAGATAGCAAGGTTGAATAGGCTTCTCCTAGGCAAGCATGCTCCATCTTAGGACACATCTGCACATTCCATCAGGCGGGATGTCAGCCAAATGCTAGCCTATTACATAATAAAAAAGACGATAATAAAAACAGTTACTGTGATGCTCATTTTTAAAAGATAGTAATAAAGTTTAAAAAAAATTGAGAGTGATTGAGCAATTAAAGATTTAAAAGATTGGTTGTCAGCAGGATTGCTAATTAGAGATGTTGGATTTTTCTAACATTGAATTGCTAGTAGTGGCTAGGAGTCTGAATTTGTATTCAGTGTATGGCAATAGACTCTATTGGCAATAGATTTTTCCATAATGAGAAGCAAATGTAACTAGTGAAATATGGGAGAATATATGCTCAAATTTAAGCTGTAAAATCACAAAATTATGTTAGTATGTCATAAACATAATTATCATTGCTATAATCACCTTGAGTTATGCCGATTAGCAGTTGGCAATAACTGATATGAAATATAGTATCATTACTTCTATTACAAAAGACATTCCATTCATCTTCATTTATTTATATCCCATTTATGTAGATTTATATATTATACAATTTTCAATATATTTCATAATATAATATAAACTGCCTTCTCAGTTAAGTGCAGAGGGCACCAAGTGCCCGATAAATCTATCCATACAGACCTGTAATTCTTCTTTTACATTCATCACTCTCTTCATATGTGTACATTGGTTTTAGCTTATCAGCTCTGGTTACTATAGTACAAACTCTGCCTAGTTTGTACTTGTACTAAAAATCATGATTATTAACTTTAACTGCAATTACTGTTATTATAATTGAAATTAATTGGATTTTAAGATTACTCTTGTTCTACAGCTGTGAAACTGAAAGATCACCAAGAATAGAGTTACTGTAGCTGACCCCTATCATGGTCCCACAAACCCCACAGACATCAAATAGGACATGAGGGGTATTGAGAGACAAATCTAGATTTTTGTAACATACTACCTATTGTGACAACTATTAATCAAAGTAGAGGTTTCTCAATAAATTCATCTTGTGCAATAATACCATATCATAATTATATTGAGTGCTAGTTGTAGGCCACATTCATTTATATGGGAATCTAAATAGTATTTATAAATTTTTCCTCCATTATTTTCAACTTTTAAAGATTTCAAAAAGTGTTCAGAGCAGATAATGTGCCTCTCCTATAGTTGAAGCTATATCAAAACCAAATTGATATATACTTAGTCTAGTCCAATGCTTTTCATACAAAAACTTTATATTCAGATAAAATACCCTAACCCTCATTGTACTACCTAATTTGTAAGGATAATTTCAAGAGGACATTTTTATACAAATTAAGGGCATAACAATAAATATTGTACATTAAGATGCTGAATATTACTGAGTTATGCTATATAATCTTGAGGTTATCTATGAGTATGACGCAAAGAACACTAAAACAAAAACTGACCTTTATTGGAATTCCAGACCAGCTAAGCTGCTTCAGCTCATCTAGATCCAGTACAGAACTCTCGAGTACCTGTTGGAAGCGCTCTAACTTAGATTCACTACTCTCCTCCCGCGAAGTAAATGCTGAGGCACGCACCGGACGCGGCCGCCCAGGGTAATGCCGTAATGGCCCACTGGTACTCCCTGAGCCTCCGACCATCCTCCGAACTTCATTCTTCCGTACGATTTCCGCCTCTTCTCTTGGCTTCACATTATCACTCTCAACTTTGACGTCAATTTTGTTTACATTCTTAGTACTATTCCTGTGTGAATTTATCACGTTTAAAGCAGCAGTCTGCGATATGGCCTTCGATATTTTAGTATCGGCGATGCCGGATATGATGTCGTCGTCGCCGAGATCCCAGGCGTCGTTCACCGACGCCTGAAATTGCTGGTAGGATGACCCCGACATAACCTCGTTATGTTCGACCCTTTGACGAGGTCTACCCGGAACGGCACGATGCGGTGTTCTCCAAAAAGTATCAGACAACAAACCGTCCTTGTCATATTCGGGTTGGTAACTGTCCATAATAAAATGTAGACATGGACATTCTAAACAACTTTTGTGAACAACAAAATAATATTAAAATGTTGATATGACATATCACTTCTTTTCAGTCAGGCGGTCATCAGTCACTAAATTTCCCACAGATAAACGATGTATGTATATTGTTATTAGAACGAAATACTCACAGAATAGCAATTAAGTACGTACATACATGCAATAATAATTAATATTTAAAGGAATATTTTTCACCCATAGCCTACACTACAAAATATGAGTACCCAACTGTCAATTAAATCTATTCATTAATACTCGTTATACTGTTTTTTACGTTTATTGCGTTTTATTACTTTTATAAGAGGAAAAATTCACTTCAAAATTTAAAGATAATGGAATTTTCTAATTGAATTCTCACCCACGTTGGTCGAGTTATCTGAAATTTCAAATAGCAAACTAAATTTCACTATTTGAAGTAAGTAAATAAAAAACAAGTTTCTAGTTTTGTTAGATCAATACATAATAACGATGCAACGACGGTAGGATCATTCTTTAAATAAAAATGGCAAGCCCGCATCAGGATACGGATGCATCTTCGATGTTTATGCAAAAAGGAGACGGCAAAAGAGTTAAGAGTCCAACAAGATCCGACTCAACATCTAGAAGAAACTCCATGGTTAAAGCGAACATCCCAGCTGAAATCATTACTGTAAAGGACTTTTTTGACTTTATGAAAACTGCTTATCAAGTGTATGAGCATTTGGAAGGTGACGAAGAAGAAGGATCAAAAATAAATTGGGAAGAATTGACTAAATTGACAGTTATAAATCACGTAATAGAACAACAAGAGAGAGATCTCCTGTTTCAGACCGCATTTGCTTTACAAAAACCAATTACCAGTAAAAGTGACACAGCTCTCGAAAAAAAGAATAATGAAACTGACGGAACCGTTAAACGGTTCAGTTGCAGTGAAATTGAGGGTAGGTGTAGACTTTAACATCATCATCAACATCAGCCTTTAGAGATCCAATGTTGAACATAAGCCTCCCCTAATCAGCGTCACTCCTCCCGATCTTGGGTCTTACGAATGCAGCAGTACCCTACTATCAGCTTCAGGTCGTCAGGTTTTAACATATCAATCGTTATGAACCAAACCCAACAACTAGGTGTTATTCTACTTATCATTCATGTTTTAGGGAAAAGCCGAAGACGATCTCTAACTGCAGAAGCGCGAGTAGAAATGCTCGGAGTTTGGACTGAAGCTAATCTCAACTGTAAGCTTAATGATGTGGGTATTGTTTCAATGTTGAATTCGGAAAACATCGACTTCTGAATGGAGCCGTCTATTACGTACTGGTGTGCAATCTTACAATAAACATTTAATTTCGCCAGGTAATTAATGAAGGTATACTTGATTCTATTCTACCATACCTAGTGGGGTATAAAAAGCCATCTAAAACGACAAGTGTCCACATCCCCGCCATCAAGAAGTCACCATCAAACGGATCCACGGACATAAAGAAACCGGCCAGTTTTGGGGGTAAACTGCAATTGTCTATCGTGGTATATGACAAAAAATGAAAAAAAAAACGAGATATAAATTAATTGATTGATTGTGTTTATCTTGAAGGGTTCATCAATGAAAAGGAATCACGGGATCGGTTGGGCAGGCGCAAATCATCCGTAGTAGCTGCCCAAGATCGAAACACTCAAAAACAAGAGTAAGTTCAAATTATGGATAATACAGTTACTGGCATCGATTTTCCGCGCTGAATTTAAACCAATCTAGCAACTGTTTATCTTCTCGATTTGTAATTCAGTGCTGATAACTATTTTATCAGCTTTAACTTGTATGTTCATTAATGTAGTAGTTATGTTTGATGATGTTATCTATCGTAGATTGTAGTAATTGATTCTTCTATTTACTACAAATAGGGCATCATAAACATAAAGAGGATGAAATACACCCAGTTTTCACCACTTATGTTATACGTCCCATGGAATAGAGATTAAAAAATGACAGACGAAAGTTGGAATCATGTATAACGTTTTTTTCAATATAAAAATACAAGTTTGATGGTTGATGGCGGGCCATACGAGTTATTGCACTTATTACAATATAAAATTCTTATTTTACAGTACTATGTGGCTTTAAAAGTTGCCACCTAGATCTTCATTAATATATGTATCAAATTGAAAATTCCGACACAAATTGCAATTATTAGTATTTTTATTGTTACAGTGGCGATGTAGAAATCCATGTTTGCGATGAGGTGAAGGGTTTGAAGAAAGACTTCAAATGCCCACAAAAGCTGCTCGTGTCCAAGATGGGGTACTTTGCAGATGTCACAGCTGGGCAAAGATTGGAGGACATGGACATATCTGTGCATTGTGACATACAGGTCAAAATTCGCGAACCATTTTTTGTTACTGTTTTAAATTTTGCATCTACCCTATTATCAGAATATGGTATAGGTAATATTGGTCGTGTGACTTAGAGATTATAGCTTCCAGCTTATAGCTGCAAGGTTCTGCAAGAGTTTGTTTTGTGGGTAGGCTTAAATTACATTTAACGTTATGATTGCTTACAGATATTCGATTGGTTGATGCGCTGGGTTAAGCGCGACACCATTTTGGTGGCTGACTGGCCACTCCTTGATCCCCACAACGTGGTTCCTATTCTCGTCTCCGCATCTTTTCTTCAAGTACAACAATTACTAATTTAATCACTTTTGTTTAACAGTGACTGTTTATTAATAATTTGGAAAAAAATCGGCATTTTCAGATGGAACCTCTTCTGCACGACTGTCTAATATATTGCCATGCGCATATGAACGATATTGTAAAGACTTCGACGAACCTGGCCTGCCTTAGCGATGCTTTACTTACAAGGTTTGTGTTGTACATAGTTTACGTATTGTACAGTGAGTTCGGAATTATGCACTTTAATTTATGAACATACTTAATTTATTTCTGAACTACTTTATTTATTATTTGCATATGCATGTTATTAAAGGTGAGCGATAAATATGCGCATCGCAAGACGGTATCCAACAATGTACACCTTTGTTCGGTAGTAGTTTAAAACAAAATAATTTTGCTTAGTTTATCAACATTTGGCTTCTGCAAAGTAAGGTAAGATACAATTAACAACAAATATAAGTTTTACTGTAAAGTCTCTTTTATTCTTAGATTAGCGGCCATGTACACTAACGCAGAACTGGAAGCGATTCGCGACCGCAAGGACAAGATACAATCGCGCTTGTACTGCAAGATGATTCTTTCGTTAGCTGAGCCTGTCCCGGAGACGCTACGCGGACATTACGCCACCCTTGCAACACTGTTTAAATGCAGCAAGTAATTATTTTAAAAGATAATTCGGTATATTATATTTAGTAATAAAATATTGTACTTTTTACTTTTTTTAATAAAATATGACAAAGTCGTAAACATCGATCAAAATTCGCTAATAACCATCTTTTCGTCTTTATATCTTCTATTCTTTATTATCTTTAATCTTTTGCTAGTTGGAAAAGCTGAGTTATTCTAATTATATCCCTTATCCCTTATGAAACGCGGGAATGTTCTACATTCCTCTGCCTACCTCTTCGGGAATTACGGGCGTGAAGTTACTTTTTTTATATCCCTTAGTGTCAGTATTAATAACTTTAAATCCAAAATACGCTGTCTATTGGTTTATAGTTGTCGAATTATATCAAGCGTTGGGTTTACACATCGTACATATTTGAAATGCAGGTGCAACAAGCTTCTAGGTCGACATATAGCTGAGCAAGTCCCGTGCCAGCCCGTGAGCATGCGCATTGACAGACGCGGGAACGTCATCTCGTCTCATGTCAAGTCAGTATATCTTTTTCGCGCTTAAACAGACTAAATAATAACATGCCTGGCGTGACAAAAGATTTTTTTTTCGTTTAGTAATTACATAAAGTGCTTTAGCCATTGCTTCTTTACAGTCCTTTCAAATGGACACGCTCTGAGTAGAACAGATTTTGATGGTATTTTAAATGGCGTTTGCTCATTAAATTTTCAATTGTTTATGGCAAAAAATACTGAGGTGAGGCCTATGACCAAAAGTGGACTCTAATGACGATATTGATGCTCGAGCGCCGTCACAAAACCGTTGAAATGTTAAAAAAAGACTCCAAATGTGATAGTAAAATAAGCTCTTATCGTCTGTTAATTGTATTAGAGAACCGTCGTGGAGTCTTAACGAGTATATAACGTGGTTGTACGGAGAACTGCGCACGTGGCGGCGCGTGTACTGGCGCTTGTGGGCCGACTGCCACTTCTTGCATTGCCAGCTCTGCGAGAACTACTTCCCAGCATATCAGGTTCGCTCCATAGATTTGAATATATCTATTCAATAAACGAATGTGTTGATTGTCCAGAAAACAATTTTCATTAAATTTATTAGACATATCGTAAGCCATTAAAGACTTGAACTTAACAATTAATAAACGAACGTTACCTTTTTAACAAGAAACTGGAAAAAGGGATTTCTACGTAGTAGGTAGGTACCTAGCAATAATTCTAGTAGGTCATTTCCATGAAGATTGCACTGTTAAGCTATAAGTATATCGTTTTTTAAATGGTACACGGAAAATGTAACACGGGCAAAATTAAAAAAACATATTTTTTAAACGAAGAAGAATGCTTCAAGCTGAAAAATTGTACTACTGATGTTTTTTTTATTCATGTGTGTGTTTAACATTACTGTGTAGATGGAGTGGTGTTCACACCATGAGCAAACAGCGCATATGTTCGCGGTAGAGGGCCGGCCGCCGCTACCCGCCGGCCGCTACCCGTGCTGCGGCGAGCGCGCCTACCGCTACGAAACCATCACTAGGAACACAGTGGGCGAACACCCTTACGCCACTTAACTAACCACATTTTTAACATTATTAACCTGATTTATGGCTACGATAAATAAATTTTCATTTGACTCTTATGAAAGTGAAGCCGTAAAGCCTCACAGTTATTGTTGATTCTTGGCCGATATGTATCCCGCTTTGAAAGTTTTACAACAGTGCTTGTTCGGCTGCAGGGTTGCCAGTTCCGCGAGCACGCGCCGGACGAGCGGCTGCCGGCGGACGCGGCCGCCATGGAGCTGTACACGCGCTTCCGGGACATCATCGCCATGCGCCCGCCGCACCTCGTGTTCCCCGAGCGGCTCACGCGCCTCGTCGCTCGAGGTGAACTGCTTCCTCACTACTTGGATAACTTAATCTTGTGGAACATACCACGGTTATGTAGTATTCTTCTTCGAATCGACAGCTGATCTCATTGGTTGGCCTTGAGAGGGGCCGTTGCGTGATCAGCCATCGTGTTGAAAGCATTCGTCGCAATGTCCAGGTTACGCCGGGCAGTCTGTCTTTGTAGTTAATTAGACACAGTTGCCGTTCGGGGAGACGCCTTTCGTGCATCTCGGTGATGCAGTGTAGAGAATATACCATGAGGATATAATTAAATTAAGGTAATATGTTATGTCACCTGAAATATTGAAGATACCAATATATTCGAATATGACGTTGCTGACAACACAGTTCTGAAGCCAAGCGTATTCCTAGAGCCGGGTGAAGACGAGGGAGGACGCTTACAGTGCAAGGAAGTGTTCTGGTGGGAGGGTATCCAGCTGGCGCCTCCGCGCCAACCCCTGGGCCTTTTAGGGAAACTCTACACCAGCAACAATAAGTTCAACCGTGAGAACCAACACGCTTAAACATTGCATTCCAATGTGTATCGATGTTTCGCTTTTGTACAAAAGATGTAAATACGCATATATCTACATACATATTTACTGTTCATAATTTTTGTCGTCTTCGGAGCGATCCTTAAACGACAACTTATCGTCACATAAAGCAAATCATCGATATATTATAGCGAGAATTTTAAAAGATCTGCTGTTCACGAATTAACAAAATAATTCGGTTTGGTAAGTGACATACACCTATTATAGGTACGCCTATCAGATTTTAAGGTTTTTCGTGTAGAAAAAATTTGTGGACGGCAAATCTTGACGTGTCAATTGCAAAACCGCTGTATATACGCTCTCCACATTGGCAATCGTGTAAGCAGTAGTTGTCATACCTTCGTGACACTCTCATCTACAAACGGATTGATTCAATTTATGGAATGGAAACGTGTCCGGACGTAACTACTCAAGTCAGTGGTGCGGTAGGTAGGTAAGTACGTGTAATCGATCGAAAACTAGCTATCCTTTAAAATCTTCCTGAACTTATCGTTTAAATGTTATGTTATATTTTTAAACATTAACTCCGCAAAACGACGTTAATGGTGCGAAAAAAATATTATTTTTAAAAAATTATCTGTCATTTAACACAGGATGTACACGCTACCAACTTTGTTAGTTAGGTGCCTATTGGCTAGGTATCCAATCGTGGGCACTGCGCAAACTGAAATGTGGCTATGTTTATCGTCTTCATTATAACATTATAGAGTTCCGGGTCTTGGCCACAGCGCGAAGTTAAATAGTTATGTGTATTCATTTCTACACATTGCTCACCGGTGGGCAGTGCGCATACTGTGCTATACGCAGCGAACGCTCGGCCCGGCTCGCCCGCGCTCGCCGCCGTGCGCGCGTCCGCGCAGTCGCTGGCCGCGACCTGCGCGCCCGTCGCCGGCGCTTCGCCGCAACCGAAGCCCGAGCCGAAACCGATTAAGTCTCCTTCGGCGAAGGAGGAAAGCCCCAGGAGCAAGGTAATTTGCATCAAAGAATTCAACCTGATGTATGTTGATTTTGTGCAGACTGCTCCAAATGAACATTCTTATGATTGTGTTATGGTAATTAGTATGTTGCGGTTTTCAGGAATATTCCAGTATAGGTGTACAATGTTGAAGATTACATACTGAGACGTGACTTCAGCATCATAGTCACGCTATAGTCGCTTACATAAATATAACCAGCTGTAACGCTTCCAACATAATTTGTCTTGTAGAGGCACTCACAGCAGTCAATAATTAAGAATACCTATTTAGTTTTTACATGCAAGATAGAAAATTAGGAAAATTATTAAGTTGAGTTAAGCTTGCATGAATGAGGAAATAAATAACTGATTCAAAATGATAGCAGGTCATATCAATGCTGTGTGTAGCGTGGATTAGTGTTACAAAATCATCTTCTAGTAAAGTAACATGTAAGCTTGATGTATAAATATTGACCACATTGCTTAGCACAGACCGTTTGCACGTCATAGCTTGTAACGATTGCAAAATACCCGTATAACCGTATCATCGTTCGTTATACTTTGCTCTCGAAAATGGGAGCGAAGTTAGATTTAACACATTCCGATGTTGAGGACTAGACACCATCGACAGCACATTATATTTAAATTTACTTAATTAATTGTCTTCCAATTTTGGGGAGAGGGGGAAGACTGTTACCTTGATAGCTTTCTATTAAAGTACTACGATTCGTAAATATTCGTTTGACTGGTGAGCATTTAAAAGATATTTTTTACATCATGAAGTTGGATGTCGTTACTTGTGGTGACAAACTACTAAAATTCGCTAAAATTCAGTGTTCCCAGTCTTGTATTACCTACCTCCTTTTTTACTGTATCCCCTACTTGTATCACTTATAAATAACCACAATTTACAGACAAAAAATATAAATCTAGTAAAATATGATAATTGGGCATATATATTACATAGTTCCACGTATTAGAAAGCGATACAGAGGGTTTTTAAAGGTAAATTTCCTTACCATCTTTAATCTTTTTTGGCAAAAAAATGCAGATTTTATAAAGTAAGCCCGCAATGCAAAGACAGGCACTGCGGGTGGCGGCGGGGGCGAAGGGGCGGACGTGGCGGAGGAGTCCGAGGGCAGCGAGCAGAGCTCCGACAGCGAGCGATCCGACGAGGACGCGGCGCCGCGCCGGCCGCGCCCGCGGGCCCGCGCGCCTCCTCCACCGGCCGACAGAAACACGTTAGACATTACTCATGTCATATTTTTGTTATGAGAATTGTAAAAGGGGATGGTTTGCTGCTCGGCCAACCAATTAAAAATGTGGTTGATTGGTAGAATATAAAAAATTCTAAGGTTAATTTGTGATTAATTGGTATTTGTGGTATGTTAAAGATGGTTGGTTGGGTTAATTCAGGTGCGCGCACACGACAATAGTTACTGTGGTATTGATACTATACGACTATAAATACAAATGATAAATACTTAAATGGTAGATATGAAAAATGCGTAATGAAATAAAAACGCTAAGCTGTTCAATTGTGTAGCGTTAGAACAATAATAGGTATACTGATTAATATACCATACGAGATGCCCTCTCCTCACTCAGAGGCATTAGTGGAAAGTATCGTCATTAACTTTCTTCACCTCATATACTGTCTGTATCATTACCTGCACATAAAAACTTGGCGTTTCAATTTCTTTCAATAGGTACTTTTATAATCATTTACATCTAGCGCAATAGTCTTCTTAAACTTTCTAATTATCATCGCAAGCACTAATCTTTTACTTGGATTGTTTGTACTGTTGACATCGTCAGAGCGCGGCGCTCGGGGTCGCGCGCGTGCGGGCGGGTGAGCGGGCGCGTGTGGGTGGCGTCGCTGTCGGCGCGCAGCAACCAGGACGGCCAGCGCCGCTTCGAGGAGCGCGCCGCCACGCACATGCGCGCCGCGCTCGCCCGCCGCCTGCATCATGCGCCCAAGGCGAACAATCATACTGGTCTCTTTCTATCTTATATTCTCCTTTATTTATATTCCTTTACATATTTTTATTTTTTCTGGTAATACGTATGGGTTTGTACGTACGTAACTTTGATATTACGTACGGGTTTGTTGCATTAAATTTTTTTAAACAATAATTAATGTGACATACTTTGCACTGATAAGAATGATTTATCGACGAATATGAGTACAAATTATTGCATTAGCCCAAAAATGGCAGGCGGCGTGTACGCAAAACTGGAGGCGGAGTGGCGCGAGCGGCACGCGCCGCGCCCGCGCAACGCGCCGTCCGCGCGCGCTCGTCCCGCGCTACGGTACAAGTGATAACCGAGTAACGAATAAATTGTTACACGCATTCACTTGTATTATTTCACATTTACTTTATTCTGTTCCCCTTGCCTTTAGCATGTTTGGCGTTACGCACGTAATAACGAGGCGGGTTTACGCGTCTGCATAAAATGATCTACTGACGCGATCTTGATTCGTCGAGATCTTGTCTACCATTATAGGACCTACTGCTCAAGTTATGTATCAAGTTTCTGTATTATTATTACGCTTGATGATTAAAACTAATAAGCATACCACAAAAATTAAGGACAACTTAGCAATCGATGGTTGATTTAACAGAGATAATCTTGAAGTTTTAGTTTCACTATTATTGAGCCTTGGATCAAATAGGTCTTGTAAACAAAACATTATAAATCATGAATATTGTTACTAAAACTAATAGAAACTTTAGACGTAAAATTGTTATTACTAGATTTATTGATAGCAATTCGTGACTTCCAAACTGTCATAATTGCCTAAGGACACATGCAATACAATAGCGCCTCCATGTAATATCTCGGATAGTGTATCTTGCAACCTTTGTCTGGAGGTAGAATAATACAGGACAGTTTTGTAAAATTTTTTATTGACGCTTATCCTAAATTTAGAAGCGCAGTCGGTGCGGGTACTGGCTGGAACGGAGACCGAACGCCGCCCTGAGGTAGCCGCGCATCAGCTTCTTATCAGTGCGCTTGCCGATCGCCTTTATAACAGCCTCATCCACAATCTTCTGGTCTGTTTTGCGCTGTTCTGATGGAACATATTTCTGGAAATAAACGAATGTGGTGCGTTATACTAAAGTAAAAAATTACTGTGCTTCAAATATCAATAAAAGTTCATTATGACATCAAGATACAATTAAAACAAATTATAACATGCGATTCAACCTTAAACTATTATTGAATGTAAGTTGAGACAATTTACTAACCTCTTTCTTTGTGGCGAAGATGTCATCGCCTTGCTTGCGCTTCACGCTACGCTTGGTGCTCTTCTTATTCTTCTTGAAATAAGCATCGTCCAGGTGCTCGGGCAACTTGAAATCGCCGAGGTCGATTTTGGTGGTGGTGCCGATGACATACCGCTGAGGGATGCGGCGCAGCGGACATGAGTTGAACTAAAAAACAAAGGAAAACATGTTTAAAGTTTCAGTAAAACATTTGCCAAATAACTAATTTCTTCAAAATCGTGCATGAGACTATAGTTTTTTTTTTTCGCTACGGACTAAATTGACATAAGCTGTGTTGCAAGTTTTTTGCGAATTATTAATAGTGACGTGCCATTACCGTAACTTTACGTAATTTACAATCTAG
>DWFO01000565.1:0-19608 GCA_018246595.1 Mimoniades nurscia nurscia
ACGAGGCAGTCAATACTTATTATATTAAACATACCCTTTATATTAACATTACCCTAAGCAACTTCAGACAATATAATTAATTACAGTAGGTACAAGTAAAGTTCTTCTTGAAAAATATTTATATTTTTTTAATCGTATAATATTCTTGCGAAAGACATCCACATCCACATTTAATAAGAGGACTTACAAGGGGCTGCTATCATATTTATAATATAAAAAAACAACTCCGAAACTGTTCTTAGTATACGAGTATACGTAATTTAATTACAATTTTCAAATAATTATTATTGAAGTTACTTAGTTATTATTAAATTCGTTTGAAGAAATAAATTAAATTTACATAGTAGTAATAGTTAATGTACAACTATTGAAACAATAATTTCATAAAATCTATTTACAATTTCAAACTGTCGTTAACAGTGGAGCTCGTTTAACCAAATCGCTTGGGATTCGCCCGTGATCACGATTTTAGTGTTTGCTTAATGACATACATTTTAACATGTATTCATCATCCGGAATATCATAACTCTAAATTATCATTATTAATCGTTTTGTTATTTTTAATGCTTAGATAGCAGTGTACAATTTAAATCAGGTAGATTAAGGCCAGTGTTTTCCACACTTAGGATTATAATGTAATTGTAAATGTAAATTTAATGTAATTGTAAAGATAATATTTAATTCGATTTAATTTTTTCAGTTTGAGCACAGCCCATGTTAAGTGCACCTAATAATTACGGGTATATGAACAAAAGTAGGTAGGTATAATGGGTATGAATGTTGCATGAACATGTATACCACGAGGACTGATTAAAAAAAAAACACTGGCAACACACAAATAAACAATTAGAGCGTCATTGATAGCATCATGAAAAAATCTAAGGTGTGTTGATTCCTTCACGAAATATTCCTTTACCATTATAGTATGAGTATGTGATAATAAGGTAATTTTAAAACAACACAAAAAACTTACGTTTAGTAAAAAATAATACGATGTTTTAATTTAATGTAAAGTTATTAAAGTTTTAAGAAACTACAATTTTCAATGATTTTTTGAGATCAGGAAAGTACAATTTTGTGTTTCAATGTATTATATGATTTCTTGTCAGTACATAAGGTAGGTACATAGTAAACATTGCAAACAACGCAGACGAAGTCAGGGTATCGGCTAGTAAAACATGAAGTAGGTTGATTAAATTGGTCTATGTGTGCTTTTTTGTAGATATATACGAGTGTTAGACTTATGTGGAACATATTAAATATGTGCTTGGGAAGCCGGAAGTCTCCGAAATCTGAGCGGCGTGTAAAGAAAAACATAAATATAGAAGAATTACGTCAGGTTTTTTGACATGGAGATGTTAAGCATTATTTGCTCTCTGCCTACCCTGGAAAGGAAACTGGGATGATAATATACTAATATTTCAGTTTAAATAATACAATTACACATTTGAATTAAGGAAGAGATGCTCTATTTAAGCCTTAAAAACGCTCACCACTTATGTAGATAATAGTATAAATCGCTATAAATTTCTAACTTTTAACAGCAAGCAGAACTCATTTAACTAAGCCGCTTGGGACGCTATTAGGATTGAATGTGAAACTCTCGTTCGTTTTATTGATAGATAAATACACTTTGCCTACACGTTCCCGTAATTGTTTTATTTATATTTTAATTAATTGACTGCGTCGTTGGTCGTGTTGGTTGTAAGTGCGACTGCCGAACGGGTGGTCCTGCGTTCGATTTCCGGGTTGAACAGTACTACATTTTTATAAATATGATTTTCTAGTAGTAGCTCGGAGCCTGGAAGTGTGCCCGGTGTATGGCAATAGGCTCACCACCTATTCCATAGTTGGACTTAAATGTAACGGGTGAAACGTGGGAGTGTTCTACATTCCTCTGCCTACCCCTTCGCGGATTACAGGTGTGATGTTCCGTTTAATCAAAGAAGCTTTAATAACCTATATAAACTTTTATTGTATTGACATGTGGATCGTTGCTTGAAGAAAATGATGAAAGGTTTATGATTTTTGTAAAACCCCAAAACGTTTATATTTATTATAATGTGTGCAAGTAATAGTATTGCATGATTTACTGCGTGATTTCCACGACCTATATAACAATCGAGTATTTTTATTTTCAATTTTTACAATCATAAATATTTTCGTACACAATGTTCGTTCCCCTGGCGTTGCGATAACAGCAGTGAGTGATGTGCCAACGTGCGCTTTTATTGTCTATATAAACTATTTGCAAAATTTAATATCAACTGAATATCAACCTCTGTTACATAAATAATATCGAGCTGTCGGGGTGTATGTGATTTGATTAGACTACCGGGACTGTAGTAAACATGCGTATGTACCCTGTATATTTAAGCCAATACTTTTTACAATTGATTTTCATTTAGTTTAGTTCGCTTTTAGTTTTACTTACATCATACATACATATTTTAGTTTATTCTTTTTATATCAGTACTATTATATTTTACCTATCATTTATCATCAGCCTATGTCAGTCGACTGTTGGAAATAGGCCACGCCGTGTCCTCAGCTATTCCTGGTTACAGTCGCAGCCACATTAACATCAGGGCAAGGGTTCCTGGTCTAGGTCAGTTTGTAATGTCCATATGTGTAAATTGTCACTTCTGTCTACTGCCTGCTCGCATGCTACTTATAATATAAACATTCATTACTGCTTAATTACAATTTATAGATACATAAAATTGTTGAATCGAAGGAAAAAGTTTCATTTAATTAACTAAAGTCCGATATAAAGTTGAAGTAAAGCTCTAAGAAAAGGGGAACATAATGAATTTTGAAATTGTAATAACGGAACGCCATTTCATCGTTCGATATTCAAATTGATGAATCAATGCCGGGTTATTCTCAGTGGGGGCGGGCGGAGTTTAAAAATAGAAGGCCATTTTTTTAAAGAATGCAGCAACGTAGAAGTAACGGACTAAGTCCGCGAAAATGCAAATGGTATTTTTCTGGAATCATCTCTTTGAAAATGTATGTTAATAATGTTTGTTTAAGTTTCTTAAAATACAGCTAATATTTCAGTATTTACAAGATACAAAAGCAAATTTTATTGTTATAGTCACATTCATATATAATAAGTTAGATTTTCGTCAACGCATTTAGTCAATAAAATCACTTACAGTAACGCTGAGGTAATCGTGGGGGAATCTGCACACCTTAGAATTGTCTAACATGTCCTTTGAAACGCTTTATTTTGGCAACCCACACGTGGTGGTCGACGTGCTTAAACCTCAACCCTTTTCATCCTGTTAGTTAATGATAACTTTGTTAAAACAAAACAATAAACTAAAGTTAATAGAGTTTTACAAATTAATTCTATACAATTTATTGTCTAATAACAGTTAATCAAAATTATTATTATTGATTAATTTGATAGCACCACTATCCTACAAATAAATGCAAACCAGACAATACAAAAAATATTGAAAAAATGTTCTCTATTATCCTAATTTTAATTTAATCAAATATGCTAAATAAAAAACGTCGTAATAGAATTTATGGTTAAAATTTAATGAAAGTTTCGCGAACAACGCTATTCGCTGTTCGAAATTTATCCCAAATTCGAAATTGAACGTGAAATAACGATCATTGTTTTTGTAGGTCTGGTTAAAATTATATTGTATTCTCAATTAAAGGTATCCGTCCAACAACCAAGGAACAACAAAAGGAGAGAGAAAGTTGACTGAGCGTACACCATACATATACATATACCTATATGTTATACACGTCAGAGTAAAACATACCTACTATTACACGTGAAGGACCCGTGCCAATTTGTTAATAAATTACATCGCAAAACGCTGTTGTTTTGTATAAAAGACGACTAAGAATTTTTCGGTAAATTTTTTCTATCGTGTACAGACTTTAAAACATAATATGTATGGATCAAAAAAAAAATATCTTTGGGTTTTCTCAATATCTCATTCTCCGTTCACAGATTTATATATTGTGATTATAATGGCGTATAATTTCAAATGTAAGCATTAGGTTTTCAATCAGTGAGTCTTAATAGGTTATAATATGAAAAAAGGGAGCTGAATAAATGTTGACCTACTAATCAGAGGCGAAACAGGAAAGGTTAGAGGTATCCAATCAGTGTGCGAAAAAAAAACAGACGAGAGAAAAAGTTTTGCTGAGGTGGCTAGTATAGACTTTTTCCTTCAATAATGAAGGGACGCAAAGTATCGATATATTGGATGTTTTATGTGACATTTAATTCTTTCAAATATTTCTTCTCATCATGATAAAAAATAAACTAAAGTTTTGTACTTCGGATATATTTATTATGGTCACTTATTAATATTAGTAGTAGTATAAAACGTATACTATGAACGCAGGTACTAATTGTCACTTATCATGATCAAATAGGCCGGATATGGACTGATGGGGGAGTCAGAAGTCTCCAAATCCGGCGTGCACGTACTCGAATGTAGAGAGTGACAAAAATGGAAGAAGCGCAGCAAGTTTTAAGGTTTGAGATATTTAGCACTCGTTGCTCTCTGCCTAACCTAAGAGGGTTCTGGCGTGAATATATGTTTGTATGAAAACGTAAACATATATTTATGTTATTTGAAAAGGATAGTAAACGTGCAGAAGTCACGATAGACTGCTATCGCCTATTGTAATTCACAACCGACAAATAGGACTAAGGCTATTAACGTCAATTCGTTTGGTTGATTCCAATTGCCTTACCCATAAGGGATATAGCGTAATGATATAATAGTAAAAATACTAATATTTACCGCTGGCAAAGCCGCAGAAATAAGACTATTTATAGTTTAAATAATGTAGTCAGTGTTTTTAGCGACAGCGTAATTAGTTATCTAGTTATGTCATTTGAGGTTAGAGAAAAATGCGCCGCTACTCCCGAGACCTAAAATCGCCTCTAGTCAGCACAATCGGTCCCACATTCATTACTACTATTAATGACTCACAATTATGTAGATGACCGCGAGAAGTATGACCGTAGGCGTAGATGGACAAAGCAACGTAGGCTTACTGCAGCACGCTACTTCCATACTCTAATAATTGTTATAATTTTTTGTATACGTGCTGCTACATGCTTATGAATAAAGCTTTCTTTCTTTCTTTCAAATTATACATATAAACAAACCGATATTCATAATAAGGAAAGGTAGTGCTCTTTTATTCTGTTTTTGAAGACCAAAAGGTCTTTGATGTATTTTGTCTTTACTAAATAATAATGGGAATTCGAAATAGAAGAATAATAAGAAATAATCACAAATGCGTACAAATTGATACACTGGCTGCCTCGTTGGTTTGTTCCGTGTTTAATGGCCGGGTTGCCCAAAGTATTATTTTCAATATTAAATTCCCAGTGATAGCACGGAGTCTGAATTTGTGCCCGGTGTATGTCAATGGGGTCACTACCTACTATTTCTGTTTCTTTTGACAAATATACTTCACATGTAGTGATAGGCTCACTACCAATAAAATTACGTGGATATAAAACATATCACATGAAACGGAAGTACTACCCTCCTTTCCTAACCGGTCTAGTAAAGGCGTGATTATTATGGCGTTATATTATGCTAAGCTTGTTAGGTTTATTTCATTCTCATAATAAATCTATATTCAACAGTGACGTTAAAGACTATAAATCTAATAGTTTCATAAGTGCAGTGCTCTCCAAAATAAAATAAGCCTTATTACAAATAAAGCATTCACATTGAATCTCGTCACATTCTATTTGAGAGTTATTACCAGTGTTCCAACAGTGGCTGATTATCGATGACAATAAATTAATTTTTAAGGTGTTCTATATCCGTAACTTATCAAACGTAGCCTAAAGTCCATCTACTATGTGGAGTGATGACTCACTCAACGTGGCTGACAGTGGTTGTAGGGGAAGAGCTGGTGATCAAGCTCAGTGGCGATTGGAGAGGCCTGTATCCAGCAGTGGAGCGGAACAGGCTGGATACTACGATAATTATTTGAAGGTGAATCTTTTTAACCGATTCCGTGCGGATGGCACCACGGTGGTGCCATCCAGAAACGGAATCAAAATTCGCCGCATTGAATCGGTTAATATACTTATCTTAAGGAGTATACCTCTAATACCTATATAATAGATAATTGTGAGAAATTACTGAAAAAACCCAAAATTAATAGGAATGTTTTATTAATACATGCTGCGTTTGAATACATCATTAGTTATTCACGTATCAATGTCCAGATGTCGTATATCGTGTTAATATTATACGAACAACAATGTGAATCGATAAATTTTAACGATCACCAAACCGCACTTCCGGTATAAAGCAGGGAAAGCGGTATTTTGCAGTGTTACCAAGGACATCACATAAGATCCAAAACATGTATAAGTTTCTTGAGATAATTTGTAACATGTATCATAATAATATGAATATACTGTCAATCAGTACTTAACCAGCAGCGTGGTGAATAATAGGCTTAGCCCCTATGGTACGAAATGTGGTATGGTATGGGTGCTGATGATTTAATTTATTTAAAGTAACGTAATATCACGCCTGTAATCCCCGAAGAGGTAGGCAGAGGAGTGTAGAACACTTTCCACGATTCACCAATTACGTTTACGTTCCACTATGGGGTAAGTGGTGAGCCTATTGCCATGCATCGGGCACATATCCAGACTCCGAACCCCTAGATGATAATCTAAATTAGAAAATTTTGTAGTGTTCGACCCGGGAATCGAACCCGGCACCTCCCGATCGGCAGTCGCACTTGCAACAAACACGACCAACGAGGCAGTATTGTCACTACAAGGCTGATATAAAATTTTGAATGAACTAATTGCATTTTATAATGTGACAATTAACTCAAAATATATTACAAAATATAATAGTAATCATAGATACTTAGTACTTCATAATAAATCATCTTTAGTACATCATATTCCTAATAAACTCTTACAGTAAACTCTTTCAATCCAACGTATCAATTTATTTATTAACGATTTCTGTACGCTTCTTTTTTTAATAATTTAGTTTTTATGTACAAAATATATTTATACATAATTTAATTAGTTACAGTGTAATGATTTTTGGAAAATACCTACGTAAAAGTTACTTCAACATGCGCTAAATCTGTCTACAGATCCCAATCCCAAGTTCTCGGTTTATGAAAAAACTTTGGGAACATCAGGTAGGTACTTTTGTATTAATCTATTGAATGTTTTTGTAATTTTATTTATTGGGCATGACGTTACAGAAGCAAGTACATTTTTGTATTTTTGGTACATGTAGGAAATACGTGATACCATTCGTATTACAATTCAGTGTTTTTTTTATATGAAATAATTTGAAATACGACATGTGTTTATTACACGTTCTTTTACATAGCAAGTCTGAAGACAGGTTTATATAGATTATGTAACGAATGATCAGTTGTCCCATATTGAACAAAGCCAAATAAGGATCTTGTTCTCCTTGGATTGTAGTTGAATTGTAAGTGGATGGGTTCAAATGAACTGGCTTCTTTTAAGACTATTTTATACAAAATCTTGTAGAGCACATATCAAAATACATGAGTAATACATAAGTGTAAAATATATTTGTGTATATCATAGAATCGAAATAGAAAAATATACATATTGTTATCATCTTGCTAGGACATTCTACATATTTTACCCAGTCAGGGCATTAAATCAAATTTCAGTCGCATTGTTTTAGCTATTGAATATTTTTGCTTCTCTAACATAAGAAAACATCTATAATGAGACTATACACGATACAAACTAGCTAAATCGCGTTCCTATGAAGCGCTTATATACACAATACAACTAATCTACAAAAAGGAAGAACTCCTTCAACAAGTTATTTACGACATATAAATACATGTAGGTACTAAAATTTTCCATACATTGCTCATTTAAATCTCTCTACACTCATACGTACTCACTTCTTATCCGTAGTGTTAAGAGATTTGGTGCGGGCCTGTATGACTTCATCGCGGAGTTTTACTAACTTATCGTACATGAACAGTTGGTTGGCTTGTCCGAAGTAGCCGATAAAGAAACCCATGAAACGTGGCTGCTGGATCCTATCAGGTAGAAGGAACGGACGGGGATTAGTAGAGAACAAAGGAAGGTTACAATAGGAAGCTTCGAATGTAGGTTGAGCGTGGCCGATACCGATAGTGAATACACCTTTAGTTTCGGTTATTTTGTTATACTCAAATGCAACAAATACCAAAATTTTATAAACCATGTCACCGGTGTAAATATATCAGTAACATGCGTACCTTATGCAACACACTCGTACATACATACATATATTAAATAAATAATTCATTTTATTGAGCTGCGTTGAACATCGACCGCATAGCGTATTGGCTGTATTTACGAGTACTTAACCCAATCAATATTATAGACGTAAGCGGACTTCTCAATCGACCATCTCAAACTGCGACCTGAATAGCAGCGGTGAATAGTTCAGACTATAATACAGAGATAAAAACGATAATTTTATAATTAAATATAGGTAATATTATAATACACATTCCACTATCTGGCGCTTACCAGTTTCGTGAATCAATATTGTCTATCATATCGTTCGTAATTCACAAATAAATTATTTTATCACAGCTTAAGGAAACAATTGACATGAATTATGGACACGTACGACAACTTAGCGATATGTTATCCAGATAGCAATCGCCAGGTCTGTACTGCTGTCATGTAGATAACCAGAACTTTAAGACTAACGTCGTTTAATATTGTTCCAGGGTTTTTTTTATACATTAATATACATAAATCGACTCCACTATGTTTAGAGGAAATTTCATGTATATCAATTTCTATGTTAGAAATGTTACAGTCGGAGACAAATAGTAACATTAACGAACAATTATTCCGTTTTTGAATCGACTAGTACACAACATATTAGTCACTTCACTCTCAATGTAAATGAAATGTAGATAGTGTAAATGAACAAGTTTATTTCTATGTTTCAGTTGTATGTTGTAGTAATTGTTGAAAGTGGGCTTTTTTATATTATCGTGTACTTATATTATCATTGTAAAATTCCACAGTCTAAAATACATTTTATCTTATTTTTATTACGTATGTAACGGATATAAATACGTATATTTATTTCTAAGTCTCGTGTGAAAATCCTCTTAAATTTTCCCTGACGTCATTTCTGAAGTCAAGGAAGTTTAGTAAAGGAGATTGGTAAACGAACTGAAATGGAGGTTGCGATGGGAAGAACATTGGCAAAGTACGTTCAGCTTAATGTCATTGCGATTTTTATCTTACACAATGCGAATCGTTTTGGGAAAAACCACAAACACAATTACATGTATGTGCTAATTTACAATGGCAGTCAATGAGGAAGTAGTGAAAATTAAAACGTGTTAACGTTTTAAGAACGTAGCCACACACGGCGACGAGCATGCACAAAGTACTCGTGGACTTCGGTCCGTCCAATTCCGAGGTCGTCAATGGCTTTACGAACAGAAGTTAAAACAAAACAGCAAAATTACGCCTTATCTTCGTAATGCATCAGTACTTAAATACGTTTGGTTTATATAACACTGGCACTGTTTTTTTTCCGTTTAACCTACATGAAGGTCTACATTCCTTGGCTTCCTACTTCTACCCTTATGTCCCATCGCTGGGTACAGTTCCCCCCTCAACTGTTAGAATCCTAGAGTATAGTCCACCATGATTCTCCATTGCGGGAAGAAAACTGCACAATAACAAAGATGCATCGATTCCTACAGCGCCAATTAGCACTCTCTTTATAGAACTGATAACTCCCAGTTCCCAAGTGTCGTCTCGGTCATGTCTACGATTCACGTGTCGTCAGTCTAGCGGTCGAATGACGTGCCAAAATCTCAGCCGCATCTATTAACGTATCTATTAATACGTAGCAACTATGTATTATACGTAATATAATACATAGTTGCTACGTCAAATTGGACAACAATTAATTAAGTGTCAAGGTTATTTCCATACGGGGAGGGCTATACAAGACATTGAATAATTGTCGCAATCATTAGGTAACACCAATACGCCAGTCGGCTCGCCGACTGAAACGAATCGATCAAATACAAATTAACGTTTATTTAGCTATTTATATACTACACAATGAGCTATTTATATACGGATACGTAAATACAATGTTGTCGGATGAATAAGTAGCTGTCACACAAATGCTTTGCCAAATACACCGACGTTTTATATTAGTTACGCATAACAGAGCCGGTAGATAGAACGGTGAATACGTCGGCTGTACGCGCGCCCGACGACGCGATTGGACTTGACTGTCGAGTTGAGATGTCAATACCTAAACTGCGGGTTACTTGGAATTTCACGGCGTGTACCTACTACGTTACGTGTCTTTGATAGCTATAGTTAATTGTATTTACTTTGATTTTATTTCTTTCAGAGTTCCGTGCCCCAGAATGCTAACAGAACTCTTGTTACTAAGACTCCGCTGTCAGTAAGTCTGTGACGGCCAAAAGCTGCATCTCTTGAACTATAATCGGCAGACATATAAATTTTTTACATAATGTATACGGACCGTGGTGGCTATAACAAAAAAAGAATACAAAAAAGAAATACAAAGAATAAAACTTCAGAAATAAAAGTAGTCCCCATACAAAAAGCAACTTTTTCACTGTTTTAACTAAACTGCTTTTAAAAATACATTTATACCTATATTTGTACGTAGTACTAAATCCTGCACGATTGTACGGAACCCTTCGTGTACGTGTCGGACTCGCGAAAGGACAATTTTTTATGTGAATATTACGTAGCTAACGGCGCATGCACATTGTAAATCCAACGCCATACAACATTGTAAACATTGTCAATATATTGATCAACATATAGGTAGGCGCAGTAATATTCGTTTGAACCCTTACTATTCGAAGTTGGGCATTGAGGTGTTATTTCCTTTGAATAAATAATTGTACTATTAGCAACCACTCCCTTTACACTGATAGGTACATAAATTGTTTTAATACCGACTATCTACAGTACAACCAAGTGAACGGCAGTGGCGCCCAGGGCGAGCCATATGTGTAGGTATGTGTTAAATTCAAATACTTATCAAAACGCATTAAGATTCGCAACACGTAACAAATATATGCGTTTTGATACCAACAAGTGTATGGGAACATTGGGTAACTTCAGTCATCTCTCAATGTTTTAAATAGTCACAAATATTTAGTGACCTTGCTCCATATCGATTAGTTTTAACACTGAAGCAAACTCCGTCACTAAAAATGTCATCCTTATCATATCTAGAACTTCCGCACACAATCTCGTACACGGCTGTGTCTTGTTTTATCATTAATCAATAAACCTATATCGATACGGAACGTTCATTGACCCTGCGCCACAGTTCAAGGTCGTCGTCGTAAGTCGTTAGTTCTACCGCTAAGTTTACGCATGAAATTACACGCCTATTAAATATTTGATACAGTTTGAAATCTAAATTGAGAGTAGGAACATTAGCTACATGTTGACTAACTGTTTTCCTTACACATGTATATATGCATAACAATGACTAATCCACACTCGCTGCTTAGGTAGATACAAAGAAAAAGTCTCTTATAATGGATGTTTGACTTGTATAAAGGAAATACACTTTAAAGGAAATATACTTTATAAGGAACTAGCTTTCCGCCCCGGCTCCGCACGCAAATTTTAACATACATACACACCCTTTTTTGCATCTAGGGTTATTAAGAAAGAATACATTATAAAGAAAGGTTTTTATTATTTTTATGTTATTTTTAGGACTTTTATTTTTTTATTATTATTTTGTCTATATTCATCAGGGATAATGTAGAATTCTAATGGTGAAAGCAATTTTGAAATCGGTGCAGTAGTTTTAGAGTCTATTGAATGCAAACAAACAATTTATATTACTATACAATACAATATTCTTTATTGTACATCAATGGAAAAAATTAAAAAGAATACATTAAAGGTTTACATATACAATAGGCGGTCTTATCGCTAACAAGCGATCCCTGCCAGACAACCTTTGGGTAGGATTCCAGAACTGAAGTCAGATACGTAGCAGCGGTGTACATACTAATATAATTATTAGTAGAATACATAAATAAAACAAACTTATGCTCTCCCAGCATACATTTTGATTCATATTGACTTTGATTATGATAACAACTTTATGATTTTTAGTTCAACATCATGACAAATGTACAAAAAATAACAACAATGATTATATCAATCCCTAACTCGAGATTATGGGCAAAAGTACTCTACGGGCCGCGTATTTTCACCAGTGGAGTGAAACAGGCAGACGATGATAAAGACAGAATGTCAACGTGCGTCACAGTGAAACACGAAGATCGGCAGGAAGGTGTTTGTTGCAATGAATATGCATGACGGAGGAATGCATGATTCACCACAACACAGCAGAGCACACGCGACTGTCCTTCCTGCTGATACGGCCGCGCACTCCTACTTTGCACACTTGCTCAAACTACTACATATAAATTAATAACACCAGTTGATGAAGGCATAACGTTACTCATTTACAAATGTACCGAAGTGTTCAACAAATTTCGCTCATTTCATAACCCTTGAACATACCACCTTCAGATAGTTTAGACGCTACCTTCATTTACAGGCGTATTTCAAGCGACTTTGAAAGGAGATAACCCGTGATTGAAACTTCAATGGTGTTGCAAAATTGTTACACAAAATAGTGCGCGGTACAAAGCGTATGCCACTATATCTCAGTGTGGACACACACATTCCTCAGAATGATACACCCCATCAACCTTTATTTCACCACTGTTGAACACGTGTCGAGTAGAGGTCACAGTCTGACACGCTGGCCAACAGCAGATGTGCAGAAAATACCTGTATTGTGGCAAATTTACAATGCGAGTCCAGTATGTTGACGGCACCGACGAAAAAATGGATTGCTTATTTTACGATATCAAATTATTATACATACATAATAATAGAATTACATAAACGCTATAAAAATACATACTTAAGATAAAAGCATTTCCAATAGTTAAATAAACGTGCCTTACAACGACGAACGACAAATTATTGCTCATTACGCTAACATTGATCGCTGTTGACATTCGACGAGCGACCCGCACTGTATTCGATAATGTAATGTAGCATTTGTCTTACGCAAAGAAAGCCGTTGACCTACTGAATAGCTTTGTTTTGGCTGCTGTTAGATTAATGAGTCACAAATTATGTATCCCGCGGGTGATAAATACAGTAGGTACACAGTTATAACTTTTGACCCTCGCCCATATATGTGACGATGTAACACAACACATACATATCTTCACGCCAGCTCCCTCACGGCGTAAGCAGAAAACACCGAATGCCAAATGCCTCTATTTTTACACACCTTCCGCCCTTCTTCCACATTTCAATATCTCCTACTCGTACATCGAAGCTCTAGAAATCTCGGAACATCTGACTATCTATGACATCGTTTCTAAGTTATATTTACAATAAAGACAACTATTTTCATTGCACCACTGTTGGACCAGGGTCTCGTCTCAGAATGTGAACGTGCCACGAAGTTCAGAAATAAAACATTATCCTATCATACTTTGTGGGATAACACACAAATAACATTAACGAATCATTAACGAATGATGTATTGCCCTAGGGAACACAAAATTACCAGAGTCCATATTACCCCCAGATGTAACTCCATACTAGAAATCCTTTGTTATACGGACTTTAAAGTAGCCTGTGATTTTATTACCAGTCCCAGTACCTTCCGAGAGCACTTGAATAATATGCAAAAATGCTCTCGTTTCTTGCTGACGTCATCTCACTGACTTATCATCCAGTTCCCTACGTGCGCTTGCTTATGGAAAAACGCAATAAAAATGCACATTTTTATCGGACATTCGGCTCGTATTATTACGCAGATGTAACAGTCTCTTAGAATGTGATAGTATTAAAGTAAATCTTAAAGTCCTTCGATAATAAAACAGGACGATAGTGTGCAAATTAATGTAACATCTGAAAAATTGGTCAAAAAATAATTCTGCTATCACCGTTGTAATTAACATTCCGCATAAAAGGCGGTAAAACTAAAAAAAAATAAGACAATGTGGTGTTACAACCTTATGGACGAATTTTTATTATTATCTATTTGTCCAGCACAATAGAGCTTATCTTTGAGAAGGTCACTAACAGTGTGCAGTAAAATGTTCATTTGAAGCCTTGTGATGTGATACTTCTGTACGATAGTTTTGATTGCAACATTTTGAAAAAGTATGTACATCTGCGTACTCGTAGTGTTATGTAAGAGCCCATTGTGCGCCTATGATGCGAAGCCGCCAGGAGCAGTCCGACATATCTGTATCAGTGCTCGTAAATAACTCAAAATGATGTGCAACGAGTTTCAACATTTCTATGACTCAATCTAATCTATGACGACTAAATGTACATTTCATCACGTACTAGATTATACCCGCGATTTTTACCAACATACAAGGTACGTACGGAGCGTGCAACGGGTACATGTTAAACAATTTACAAACTAGATACTTCAATATTTAAAAATAATATGCATCCCATTCGGCGTTTTCAGTTATAGAATAAGTATTAGTTTCGAGTATAACAAATCGTTAAGACGAAGACAATGTTTACGCAACAACGACAATCTCATCGAAAACCCGAAGGTTGAAAGTCGAAAATATAGCTTTGAAACAAACAGCAAGGCTATGGTAAACAATCATTTTCCATCGTACCTATCTAAAATGGTATATGCTGATCGATATATTTATCACTAACGCGACACCGGAGAACGACTCACCGTGCCGCCCATATTGAGAACTGATCTAAAGCTTAGCCCATATTCACTTGTTTTCAAACAGTTGAAAAGGCGTTACAACTTAGTTCTATTATACTGGCTTTTAGTTTATAGAGGGGTGCAAATTAATAAACTGAAACTGTCCTAAACGACATTCAATGTGTCTTAGACCTATAACCCTGACACAAAAGAGCCTGTAGACTTTTACAGAAGCATTAAATACAATTAATTTCATAATACACTTTCCACCTTTAATTTAAACCATGTTAACAAGATATCAATAAAACAACTAATAAGTTAATTAACACCTGGATGTACTTAATTTTTAGTCCATTAAATAATTTGAATCATAATCAGAGGCTGTCTATGAGGTTTAGGTTATAATGATGAGACCCTCCATCACTGAAAGAGTGTTGGAATGAAACAGATAGTTACATAGGTTATTTTATAATTATAAACACACCACTTAACTCTTTATAATTTTAGTATACACCATTTATTATTCATTTGGCAACCCAGACAATTCCAATACTATTTTTCATAAGTAAATAGTTAATAAAAAAAATTATGAACTCCTCAGTTACTTCATAAAATAATGTATCCTAAATAGTGTAGGTAATATTCTCAAGATTCAGCTAGAATACAAATTCTAGCTGAATCTTGAGACCAAATTTTGACATAACCAGTTTTAACTTGAAAATGAATCACACAGACTACAGTTTACGTTTGCATTTACAATTATATTATGGATTAAGTCATCTTTATCATAACAAAATTTTATCTGGGACATACATATGTCGATATGTAACAAAATGTCATAATTTTTGTGATGCTCCAGAGCAAGGTTCCGAGCTGTATAAGAGCACAGATCAGTCCTGTTATCAGACGACAGATAAATTAAACAAATTGTGCAACCGTTTTCTACATTAAAGGTAGATTTACATCTACATTTAAAATATGTGGACTATTCATTGTTTGATAAATATTTTATAATACCTTTTCAATTTGATCAATCTTGTTGCATCTTATGTGAAATTAATGGCAAAAAGTGATTGTGAAGTTATTAGTTTATACATACACTGTACATATAAAACTACACTTATGTTATTTATCCAGGCTCTTTTCATAAAATACTGTATATTTTCGAGGCAAATTAATCTTAATAGATCATCCAGAAAAATGCAATAGTCAGATAAAAAAATTTGGGCTTTCCTAGCCTTGTCTGTTTCATTTTAACAAACTTCATATTTTCAAATGTAACAAACATTGTCTAGTATAAATACATATGTAAAATTCAAAATCACATTTAAAATTATCCTGATATGATGCCACCCAAAGATTTACACATTGGGTTTCCCTGTGTTGTATATTCAATGATACACAAATATTCTGATCTACAAACGATATCTAAATTGATCATACAGATGTCTATGTGGCTCTAGAAATAGGAGCCACAGTTTTTCATATTGTCATAGTGAAGACTGTGCTGAATTCCAGCATAATGTATTTATGAATACATAATTACTCCACAGTAAAATTTCATAACAAAAAGTGTACCACTAATAATACGGCTTAACTATTCCATATAAGAGTTAATTGTTTTGTAAATGATTATTATATAAAGTGGGTATAATCTTCATAATATAAATTATGAACATTACAAAGTTTTATTATAGTGGTAAATCTCAGTTTTGTGATGACCAATGTCCTCTACTGTTTGTACAGACATTGGAGGAAAATATAAAATTCCATATGTTTAGAACAACTGTTCATTTTATAAATGTGCAAAATCATCATGACTCACCTTATTCCACATTCCATGAAGAATAACACAAAGCCATACAACATACATCTGGCAGCATAAGCTCTTAATATGACTCGTAGAAGACTTGGTGTCCGTTTTTCTCCTGCATTAGCAACTTCCTCTTCCCATAGTCTTGCAAATTTGTCACCCAAAGGACCTAACAAAGAGAAATTTTTTATAAAAAGAAATTCTGAAAACCGGTAGAAAATTCATGTTGTTTTATACATATGTATTTAGATGTTTACTTTAATTGATTAACTTTAGTAGTTTAATTTGTTCAATCTCACTGTTAACAGATTAACAATGTATAAATATTTGACTGAAAATAAAACTTGAATAATTGTAATTTGCTTTACCATTAAATTACATAACATGTGCATTTAGTATTAAAAAATGTTAATATAAAATATCTTACCTGATGCATGTTCTTCTAAGGGTTCATATAAATCCTGTTCTTCTAATTCTTTACTCATACCACTCCAAAACATAGGTAGAGTCCACCTAAAAATTAATATCAAAACATTCAATAATAAAGTAAGTAAATTATTGCTGTATGATGATAAAATGTAAGCATATTAATCCTTACATGAAATGCCTTGCCTATCAAAAAACCAAAAGAATGAATGTTTGCATTCAATCACCATGATTACTAAATACTAACTCATAAACGTTTAAATTTATAATGTAGCTAGCATCAGTAAATAATGTAATATTATGTATTATATTGTAATACTCACGCAAAAGTTAGAGCAGACAGAGGATTAGCTTTAGCCCTGGGATGGGGCGGTCTGCCTTTTTTCTTCACTGATTCCATATTTCAATTATCTACAATATACTGCAAAAAATTTATTTAAAAGTGTAAAGTGTAATTATATAATACTAACATGAATTTTAATTATGTTTAATAAATTCAATTACTAACACTAATTGTTAAAAAATAATTTTTCACACATGGTTATATAAAACGTGATCCTTGCACTCAAATATTGTTGTAGAGTTTATTTAATACAATAAAATATATCATTAAACTTACATGTTTATGTTCTCGGTAACTTTAGCCATAAAAAAAATCTCATTTCTATTTACTCTTCTTGTATTTTAAGATCCACAAAACTTTATAAATTATCTTTTAATTTAACTACCCACAAAAAAAATTGTGACCAACTACTTCACAATTAAACAATTATATCACTGACTTTGTTGATAATGTAAAAAAACATTAAATAAATGTCGGAAACAACTAAGACGGCACTAAATATTATAGTATTCACAACATCTGACTTTTAAAAGGAATTAATAACATGACACAGCGGCTGCAACTGTAGATGCTATGAGGAATGCCTGCCAACTGATTTTGACATTGCACGCAACTGTTGCTATTGGTTGTTTGATTTATTCATAACGTTCGTTACTACAATGTCTTAATAGACATTAATAAAATTTAAACACAAACCGCTGTGTGAAAGTAATATTCTAACACACAATTTTTTATTCCAATAAGGTTATAATGGCTTTTTTTATCCAACCTGATATCTTAATTTAAATCAAAAATTATGTTTAATAATTATCATTTGCAATTTTTTTTTTACGAATGAAATATATCAAAAAGCCAATTAAATTCAAATAATATATTTAGTTTTTTTAATTAATGGCATGCGCATTGCTGAGATAATATTCATGGAAACAGCTGATCAGCTATATATGTATAAAGATCCTAGAGAGGCATTGCTGGTTACCAGATATGGTGAAATGGTAATACTTTTGTAGCTGACTTCCGACAGTGAACCAATATCTGATTCAATAATAATCGGCATAAGCTTTCTATTATTATTCAATTATTTGACTTTTATTATTTTGAAGCAATAGTACAAGTCAATGTGTGTTTAATTTACTGGAAAGAATTTTATTTTAAAAATAACATTGTGTCTAGTTGCAACCTTAACTGTTGAATACATGATAGAATACAACGGCACGTTCGAATTGCTCACTAATCCCACGAACCTACAAATTTTGGAATAGGTTGCCCTGGCAAATATTTCCAAAAAAAAGCGTTCAGAAAGTCCTTCACGGCTGATATGTGATTGATAATGCATACTCTTACAAATAACCCTAAGCGGCGGCGATTATTTCGTTCTGGTTCTTCATTTGCCTGTTGGTCGACTTACACAATGAAAAGGTGGTTATATAATAACAATAATTTGTGTGTCGACTTTCTTATATATGTATACAGCATACATAGAAATTGACTATAGATAGAATATCTTATGTTGTAAATAGGCATTGAAAGATTTAAAACAGTCTCTTGCTTGAACATTTCTATAGGCGGAAATTAACAACATCCACCAGCTATAGTCCTGACGCAGACTTATGTATTTCACGTTTTTTACTTTCTTTTAAGTCGGTTCTCATAGTAATTTGATAACAAGTGTTCTTACTGTTCTTGAGCTGGTCCTTTTTTAGGAGGCCTCTGACTTGCTCGTAAAACACATATAAATATTTGTTTTATTTATTTATTTTTAAATGTATTTACACCAATAGATGTAAAGATACAATATTTTAGTTCATTTGTATACACAATTAGTATTAATTAAAAGAAAATTGGAACATTATGGATTAAATCTACATGTTTAAGATTCTGCTATTCATGCTTGCTTTATACGATACATAGTATTGTAATACTTCTATTACGCATATATTTTATAAATGCGTGTAAATAATCTAGAGTAAGAGTTCGACTATGGCCTTTAACTTTTTATGGGTTTAACACTCTCTGACAGGAGACCCATGTAACAACAGTGGAACGACAAAAAGGATCGGAAAAAATCGTCCCACTATGGAACAGGACACGTTTGCCATACTGGCTGTCTTAAGTTGGCGGAGAGAGGTCGACTTTTTGATAATTTTTTTTGCTGATTCAACTGTTCGTCTATTGTTCGTCATTGTTCGATCAATAACTTTTTTTGTTCGATCTTAGTTTTT
>DWFO01000566.1:0-19597 GCA_018246595.1 Mimoniades nurscia nurscia
AGAGATATTTGGCACTCTGTGCTCTCTGCCTACCCCGCAAGGGACCTGGCGTGAAGATATGTATGTATGTATGTAATTACTCAGTATCGGATATTGTTGCCGAACTGCAATTTGATAGGAACGGTTGTAAAATCTATATCGTAACACCGGACCTGTTATCCCCGAAGAGGTAGGCGAAGAAATGTTGTACACTCCCACGTTTCACCAGTTACGTTTACATCCAATTATAAAATGGTGGTGAAAACATTGCCATACACCGGGCACAGTTCCAGACTCTGAGCCATTACTAAAACACCTAAATTAGAAAAATTTAGTAGTGCCCGAACCGGGAATTGAACTCAGTACCTCCCGATCGGCAGTCGCACTTACAACCAACACGACCAATGAGGCAGTCTATTAGCATAAATATATCTAATACATGGAATAGCGATTGTCCTATGTGAAACCTGTGATCTCAATGAAAGGTAATTAATCGACAACGAAATTGACGTACTAGACCTCAAACGGGACACACTAAAAACTAAACGGCCTTCCGCCCTTAATTATCACTACGTAATACGTACATATTACTCGTAATACATAATACTCGTGTACCCACCACGAGTCTGGATTATTGCCGTACGTTTGCACATAAAATTGGATGGGTACATTAAACATATAAGAATACAACACTATGGTTAGTAAAAATAAAGCGCTGTCCCTAATGTTCAAACGTAGCTACTAAAATTTATTCACACAAAGGAATCTAACATTTGTCATGTAACTCTCTTGAGATGATATTTGCTTGTATACGGTATCCTAAAACTGACAGAGACATGGGCTAACCTTCGCTAGATACATTTAGTACAGATTAGATAAACGGAATAATCGATTGGAAGTTCTAAACTTCAAGCCGTTGTAATGACGTAATCCCTTCTAATATTATGTATAAATATGAATGTAAGTTTGTTTGTTACACTTTCACGCGAAAACAACTTAACTGATCATCTTGAAACTTTGTACACATATTCTTGGAGGTATTAGAAGTAACATAGGATACTTTTTAACAAAAAAAATATTTTTTACGAAAGATAAAAAAACATGTTTGTCAAAAAATCTCGAAGTCTAGCTTCTTCAACGCCATCTAGCATTCCAGTAATGAAGTTTAAGTTAGAATTAATGAAGTTAATTTAGATATTCACGCGAGCGAAGCCGCGGGCACAGCTAGTAGCTCAAATTTTTCAATGCAATCTTCTATATCTATGTATATAAGAGTATTTCCCTGTATATAGTGACTCCTATTGATTTGAAAGTTAACATGAATATTTAATGTGTCACGTAAGGATCAGCTTAGGACACATTTTTAGAAATTCCTACGATAAGGGGGTAAAATAGGGGGTGTGAATAGTTTATATGAAACTTCGTCGGTTTTGAAGTACCACACCTAACGTTTTAGGTCTAGGCTCTCCGTGAAGAAACATATAGACGTGTTTGATCGTTTCTGGAAATTTCACCACTAAGGGCGTAAAATAGGGGTTGAAAGTTTGTATGAAATTTTGTCATTCATGAAGTTAAACAAATGATTTTTGGATTAATCTCTCAATAAACAAAAAGAACATGTTTTTGACAATAAATCGACGTCTTCGATCGTAACTCTACTTTTTACTCTACTATACAGGGAGAAAAATAGGGGTTAATATATCTATATACATACATATAAGCAATTTTCTATTTATATAGTGACTCATAACGATATCTCTGGACCTATAAGACCTAGAGACTTGAAATTTGGCAGGAATATTTCTTTCGCTAAGTACAGATCAGCTAAGAACGGGTTTTAAGAAATTCCATGCCCAAAGAGGATTGCGTGGGTGTAAATGGAAAATTGATATTTCCAAACTACAGCTCTGACAAGTCTGAAATTTGGTAGGAATATATTTTTTGATACGTTAAGGTCAGAGAGGAAGAGTGAGAGGGAGAGGGAGGATAAAGATGGAGGGAGAGGGAAGAGAAAGGTGGAGGGAGAGGGAGAGATTTTCAATCCCATTTGAATGTAGAATTTCGTAAATGTGTTTATAGTTAACCTCAATGTATCAAAAAAGATAATATATAATATTTACATAATGTTCATTCCAGAATGTTAGAATTCCACGCAGATGAAATCGCGGGACACTGAGCTAGTAATGTTTAATATTTGTTCCAGAGTGGCGGGTTATAGGGCGGATGGTTCGCAGAGATGAGGGCGCCGCGGCGCGTGACCAGTGCGCTGCTGCTGCCCTTCGCGCTGCTGTCTCTGCCTCGCACCGACGCCGCCAACGTCACCACGTATCGGGTGGGGATTACGCGATCCGATTTATAGAAACAGTAACGTCCATTCAGCACATGCCGTTTAATAGCAGTACATCGAACTTCGCTCAGCGCCGTTCACCCGTGAACCGTCACTGTTATTGATTTTCAGAATAACCCAGTAACGTAAATGTAGTGATAATTGTACTTGTCTTGTGACAGTAAATAGTATACATAAATTACACTTACATTTTTGTATAATTTCTTTTTACACTTCAAACGCAAATATTAGTTATAAACGCAAATGAGAACACACCATAACGAACATATTGTATATCAATAATTGTTTCCATTTTTATTAATGCTTGCAGGGTTATCATTACTAGTATATAAATAATTTTAACATCCCTACGTAACTACTTACATGGAACTAAACCTCAATCTGAATTAAAGTTCTGTGTGTAATTTTCTAGTGGATTTTAAAACAATTTGACATTAATATATTTTTAAATGTGTGTCATGTTTATCTTTACCTGCCGAGTAATATCTGTTATGATTTGGAGGCACAAATATTCGATTACAGGCTGTACGAGCAAGTAAAATATATTTAACGAACTCTATATTCATCGATATTTGTATAATTTTCCATTAAAGTCTGACCGAAGTTTCAGGTTCAGCCAGTTACTGTCGAATATCTTGACATCGACCGAAATGTCGACCAAAGCTGGCCAAAACTTTGGTGTGACCAAAAATCGCGTTCGTCACCGTTTGGAATACATATTTATGTTCTTAAACAGTTTTGGAATTCAATGATCTATTGATATTCAGCCTCTCACTCCAGGACCCTGGATTCTAATACTGGGGGGTACCTGTTTGCTATAATTTACGCTTTAAGATTAAATGTACCTTGCTAACGGTAAAGGAGGACATAGTGAGGATACCGGCATATCTTAGAGTTCATAAGAAAATGCTTCTTAAGGCGTGTGAAGTCTGCCAAGTCTGCCGCACTTGGCTTCTTGGCGAGCGTAGCAAGTCATGGACTGAACCCTCTCATTCTGAGAAAAGACTTGTTTTCCGATAGTAAAACGTTAAAACGGCGATAAAACAAAGAATATATTTTCCTTTTAAGGATTTCTATAATATAATAATTCGAGGTTTTGTATTTCACTCGGTCTAATTATTTACAAAATTCCACGAAGCTAGAGAAAACCTCACATTTCAAGTCAAAATAATAATTTTGCTCAATTATAATTTAAATACTTAATTTTCGCTTTCTGTTTCGAATAGTCGAATATTCTATTATTGTTTCTGTTTTGCCTGTTATAGGCTATAAACAAATAGTTATGCGTGAAAGGTTATTTCTTCTACATCTTGGATAATTGGCTTTTCGTCCCTATATAAAAGAGAAATTCATAAATATTTTGCATCAGGGTACTTATTCCATAACAAATAACTGAAATATGAGTCTACTAATAGCAGGTACAAGTGCAGGGAGAGTAGGATGTCTGCATGTCTGATATAATTTTTATTTATTTATTTATCCTTTATTGTTTTACCCGAAATTTGAACCCAAGACCTGTTGATCTGCAGTCGCGCTTGCAAGCAACTCGGTCAACGAAACAGTCTCAATTGTATTTAAATTGGGGCGCGACAATAAAAATAATTTTAAATATAGTTAAAAAATATGATCAAGTATGCATATAACATAATCGAATTTCTGTTGGATCAATTCGGTTACGAATCGGTTTAGAAATATTAATGATGGATTCTATGATGATAATGATAAGATGTAACAAAAGTCATTCGAAAATAAACTTCAACAATTCTGTTAGTAACATAATATCAACTTCATATAGGCAGACGTGCTTTGTTAAAAACTGCTATAGAATATGAGCCCGCGCGGGAACCGTTAGATATGACAAAAAGCCCTACCCAATGGTACAATAGACCAATCTTCCATATATTCTCTATTATATCACCCTCCTTTGATTTCGACTTTACGAGACTAGTTCAAACTCGTCCATCCATAGGTATAGGGGATTTCAGTTCAACATTCTAAGAGCTGCATTCATTTCTACTGTAATATTTTGTACGAATGGAATAAAATAAATGCATGATTATACATAGATATGGCGGTAATTAAACGGTAGCATGAGGAGTTCATATGATCTGGCGAAACAATCTGTGGTCACTATTGAATATATTTGCCTATATAAAAAGTGTACATGATAGAGTTTTTTGAAAATATCGATTATTATTTGCTGTGTGCACGATACGATTCTAAAATATCATATTTTATCATTTTTGTCTGATTGTTTATTCATCACCTAAAAATGAACGAGTACCTAATTGTAAACTTTCGCAAAGAACATGTTAGCCGAAAAATAATAATGAACACCGTTCACATTGAGAAACCTTCATTTCTACGTAAGTCGGACGAGGTCACAGGTCACTTTAAACTATCCGTATATTTTCAGAAATTAAATTATCTGTAATCCGAATTGGCTATTGTGACATCGTTCGATTATCAATACATGAAGAATTCTGGTAACAGTTGTTAGAAATGGTAATAGCCGGCTTATTCTGTTATGATCATTAACATTTCTCTTTCGACTCTTTTACCGCTTCATTGTTGGAACACATGTTTCGCTTAGAATGAGAGGGTCTAGGCCATGGGTCAAGGCCATGCTGTGCCACGCCATCTTCGGGTTTGCAGACTGCACACGCCTTAGGATGCATTCTTTTGTGAACTCTAAGGTATACAGGTTTCCTCGCAATGTTCTCCTTCACCGTCAGCAACTGACATGTAATCGAAAAGCGCAAGTTATAAAGAGTTTCGCGCCAGGATTTGAACCCGGCCTCCCGGAGTGACGCTGAATTTAAAACCACTAGGCTATCACTGTTTTTGCATTATCATTGCCATTACCTTTTATCCACTTTAAAGACACATTTTACAGACTTAGTTTTACACTTTGTTTCGTAATGCACTACCTTTTTGAATACTATGCAACTTAAAATAATATTTAAGAATGCAATATTATTTGTACATATTGTTAGGAATATAATAATGGCCATGTGCAGATTATATTCAACTGTATTCAACGACATATCCAATTAAATAATAATTTTTATGTCCAACGTCGATAGATACGATTGGACTCGAAGTGCATAGCGTCATCAGACTGTACACTTCAATAACATCGACGTCAAGCTTACACTCAATTAGTGAGCAATTTATTAATAGGAGTGTATTTTCAGTACAATACATACAGCCTATCCAAGGTTGCACCAATGTTATTATTGTTGTAGGTTTTAAGAAAATGACAGCCACTACATGCGACAAGTTAACGTCTCACCAGTTACGTTTTACGTCTCATCATATAATAGGGGTGAGTCGATAGCCATATACTGGACACAAATTCAGATTCGGCTTGACTACTAGCAATTTCAGTTTATAAAAACTCCATAGTACCCTACCCAGGGATCGAAACCTCGAAACTCTCGATCAGTAATAGCGCTGGCAAGAAATCGACCAACGAGACAGTCAATGATATAATTTAAAATAAGTTGAAAGCCGTAGATGTTTCTCGACGCCATTGCTGAAAGATTCTCTTGACGTGGAGCCTAGTTGATACAGTTTTATATTCCAATGCCCGGGCATTGTACCGGTACAATCACAACAAAACGATCACTACTGTTATGATGTCAGGAGCCCCTTTCAACAACTGCAACAGACGTGATTAGTAGTACACGTTTTCAACATCCAGAACACGAGAACATTCTATATACGTATATTAACCTAACACTACAAAACATACGCTTCGTTAGTGTTCTTCTGCGTTCCTCATGTGTGAAACGGAAGCTGGCATGTGTACATGTTGTACAGAACCGTAGACTTTAAACGGAATTTACATATACCGGAAGGTCTAAAAGAACATAATGGCATAAAAATTAATTATCATGCACGATGCCCACACCGGAACTTGAAAATTTTTAATATGATACTATGTTGTATAGTTCAAAATAACTCGCTTACTTCATTATTAATTAAAATAATTTACGAGTAACTCCAATGACTGTAGGTTTATTCGAAACTCGTTAGACACAATTAGACAATTAGACCCACGTATTCAACACAGACATATCGCTCAAACGGTTTGTAATTAATTAGATACACGAACGAAGCACATTAGTATGTGTATTTTGGAGAACATTGAGTATAATTGCCAATTGGAAGCTAATTATGAAGTGAGGCTACGCTATGTAATATCTCATCGCCTATTCATACGAAAAATCTCCCACAGCGATATTAAATAATAGCACAACAAATCATAATGTGTATATACAACATTCATTTAACACTAAAGTAATGTATTTATAAACATTCACATACATTTAATAACAGAAAACAATTACCCCAATACTTTATTTGATGCAAATGTAAATTTTAACTAAACTTTAACGAATAATTTAATAGACGTATCATATTAAACAATATTAGACAACGATGATATTCTCAGGCTTAATACACCTGCTTATTAAATTTCCCCATGGTGACATCTAAAGGTAAAATCGTAAATTATAATGCAAATCCGTTCACTGAACATGCCTTTACAATGAATTATGAAATTATTTTTGAAGTACACATGAAGAAACTTATAAACGAACGCATAACTTTCTAATTTTAAACATTTCTAGATGGTGAAATTTTTGTACAGAATTAACGTAATATCATTATTACTGTTGAGTACTATTATTTTTTTATAAACATTCTAAATATTTTAACAGAGCAGTGAAAATTGTACTCATTTTTCATATAAGCGGTACGAGCAGCGGATGCATTGGTAGGAAAACCCAATGTGTAAGTAAATGATTGTAAACGAATAAACCGTCCGTGTCGGGGCGGAGTAAGAATACATTCCCCGACAGGGTGCCTGGATACAGGGAGTCGTGAGACGACGTAACCCCGCGCACACAGATCGCGGTATGGCGCGGTCTGCCTAGGCACAGTTAAATGCCCTGGCCGCCTATGAGCAGCAGCGTAGACTATGCAAGAAACTGTGCTCTGATTTCCCTTACCCGCATGCCCAGAGTGGGGATAATGGCCCTCGGTGTAGGCATATGTTCAGGAGTGGATTGCAATAGGTGTATGATGATAATAAAATAAACAAAACAAAATTATGATTAGTTGCATTTATATATTTGTAATTTATATTTAACGTTGAATTTATGAGGTACATAAACCTAAAAAGTTAAAGTAATCATTTTGTCACAAAAAAATACCATCATATGTATCTGCCCAAAGAAGTAGACAGAGGGGTGTAGTCCACGCCCACGTTTATCTATCATTGAAGTAATCATTTTGTCGAGTACCTAACTCCTAAATATTTTCTTAGACTAGACATGACAAGCGTCCACTGTACAAAACAAGTCACTATTCGAATAGTACCTACCTAGTACAAATTTTTACGAACAACATTTCATTCTCTAGCTTTTATCAAATGCCTGTAAAATAGGTAAAGTCGAACGGAAATTGCCTCCAGCCGTAAGCAAATCCTATCAACGTCTACTGAAGGAATTCCAAACTAGCACTCTGAAATAACTTACTGCTATTTTAGATTTGAATTGAATTTGCAGGCTCATTGAACGCTATAAACACTGAAAATTATTTCAGTTCTTTTCAGTTCTAATCTGCTATTTTTGTACTTTCAAAAACTCAGTTAATTGGTCTAATAAAAGCTAGGTTATGAAGACATATAAATGTACATTACCAACAAACTTATCAACAAAATATAATAACATTACTAATATTAAGCAGTGGTATCCTAATGGTTTAAAGCTCAGCCTCCCCCACTCTGGGTTATTCTGAAAGTGGGAAGTGTTCTTACCCGCACTTCGCCAATGTGATTGATTATGGCTTTAACCCGTGTACTCTCTGTGAAGAAACCCGTGTCAAAAAGTAAAACGATGAGAAGGGTTAATATTAATGATGATATTACAACTAGGTAAACGGTATTGTACAGTGGTTTTTTATTATTGTTTTATAAATAAAATTTAACTTAATTTTTAAGGGTACCTTACGATTCATTTTCACAAACAAGACTGGAAATAAAGACCTACTTATTATTAAATGCTTTCTGATTGGAATATGAATAATTTCTTTAATGGAATTAATAAGACGGCAGTTTCTAAACATTCATTTTTCGCTTCTTAAATGAACAAAGAAAAATTCGTTTCACTGAAAGCCGAAATATCTGGATTTTTTTGTCATTGAGATACATATTCATCAGTATAAGCGAAGTTATTGATAAAAGCGGAAAATAGTTAGTTTATATCGTATTGCGAATGTACATATATATAATAAAGTGAATCTTAAGAGTGATTTATTCACGCTGATCATCTCAGCGCATACGAGCAATGATTTACTGCTATTTCGGAATTGTATTTAACATTCTGAACTAATCCTTATGTAACAAAGAAAAGAAAACGATAGACAAAGTACTTAGAAACATCTTACCATTACTCAGTTTGTTTTGTTCTACAGGAAGAAGTCGAATCGTCTTTGCGTCTAGTACACGCTGTGGCCACCGGAGCGACGGGCGCGCTATGTGTCACACATCGTTACGGGCGTCTGAAAGCGCCTTTACATACGACGCGCTGGGACGCGGCGAGGGCGCGGGCAGACCTCGCTGCTAACATTCTACATCAACTCGGCTTGGAAACTGTTGGTAAGGAATTGGTAAACAAATATGTACACCACATACAATACAATAAAAAAAAACGTTACTCATATGCACTTATATGCCTATTTGAGTGCTCGGTATGTATGAATATATTGAGCAATCAAATATTCACTACTATATGATATATGAATACTAATATGAATAAATTGGAGATATTGAACTTAAGTACCAAGAAATAGAATCTTTATTTGCGTTTTGTCTCAAAAATTCGGGTTCGTCTTACTAGCTCTATGGCTATACTAACCTAAACCGTATTACAGAAATGACGATAGTAAGTCAAAGACTCTTTTAGATTAAGAGATTTAGCATGGTAAGCCTGTTACAATAAGATATCAAAGGAAAGTGTACCTAACTCTTCGGTATGATTCAATGCATGTATAAAAGAACATATATACAATTTGTTTTTGTTTAGGTAGTGATAATAAAACGAATATTATTCTTTAAAATAGCTCTCAATCATTACAGAAAACGAATGTGTCATATAAAAAAAAAACAAATAATTAATGCATTAAATTATCCTTACAATAAATTTATCATCATCACATTTAAATACTGCATTAGGAATAATTCAGTAAAAGCCAAACAGATCATAATCGATCAACAAAGGACAGTCACCATCCTTGATCCGCATAATACGCAAAATAAACCAAAAAAATATTTTAATCAGTTGCTAAATAATTTTATTGATGCTACACAAATATCTTTCTTGTAGAGCTTTATAACATTGTTTAGTTTATATACTATGTATACGCAAGTCTTATAGGTAAGGTTTCATCTTAAGCTTTTTGGAACAACTGAATCCCCGGTAGTTTGATATTACTGTCTCTAAACTCAAGAACCATTTGAATAGGTATTTGGGTTACAATGGTGACATTTTTGATGGAGCGATTTCACATAAATTGAGTATTACATATCTGTATTAAGTATATACATATCTGGCTTAACATTAATTATTAATTTTAAAATAATAGTAGGTACATAGTCACTGTGACACATTGTTCGGTGTGTCCTTTAGCGTGTTCTTGGCGTGTCAACATCATTAATCTTTTGTTTCTAGATATACTGATGGCGGTATCTCAGGGGTTGGTGATGGGAGGCAGTTCGTCCGAGCGCACGGTAGGCTCTAGGGCTCTTGCGCTGCGGTCGGACGGCGTGGTGAACAGCGCTGTTGCGTGGGAGAGATACAGTGCCGGGGAGCCGATTGCCGTCGTCTCGCCACAATTGGAGAAACCGCCGGATCCTGAGTATCCCTGGTGAATAAGTAGATATAATGATTTTAAATTGATATTTAAATTGTGTTTAATTTAATTAATATGTAATTTTAAAGTTTTACTAAGAATTTAAAATATTTTGTTTATTATAAAACAAAACAATATTGTTACTGATAAAAGTTAATACTGGTTGAATATGAAATTCGTGACTTATAAGAAAAGAAATATTTTGCCATGTAAAGATATTGCCTATTAATAATGACTAAAATATCTAAAGAAATATGTTTCCAAAAATCTATATTACGAAATATATTACTACTCTATTCGTTTAATGTAATAGGTATACCTACTTAGATAGGTAAAAAATATCGTTAGAAAATCAGCTACAGGGTAAAATAGGAACTTTATTATAAATTTCAACCGAAGTACATGAGTTTCGGTTCTGGATTGAGTTTGATTTGCTACGGTTTGAGTTTAAGCTGAAAATCGGGTTTCTGTCGAACTTGTTGTACGTACCTCATCTTACTCATCATTAGTTAATTGTGTTCTACAGGCTAATAAAGTAAATTTAGGTATATCGCCAATATAATAATAAATAATATACTACTCTATTCGTTTAATGTAATAGGTACCTTACCTACTTAGATAGGTAAAAAATATCGTTAGAAAATCAGCTACAGGGTAAAATAGGAACTTTATTATAAATTTAAGTTTAAGTTTAAGCTGAAAATCGGGTTTCTGTCGAACTTGTTGTACGTACCTTATCTGACTCATCATTAGTTAATTGTGTTCTACAGGCTAATAAAGTAAATTTAGGTATATCGCCAATATAATAATAAATGAAAAAAAAATTTTTATTAACATGCGTAATATGTACACATGGTAATTAATTAATACATAGAGACCATTACAGATGAAAAGCAACACTTCAATACAAGCTCTGGCTAAAATCCTAACAACTGGACGTAGGATAAAGTTAACGCCCGTAAATTGCTCTAGAGAGGACTTACGGACTTAAGGTTTATTGACCAGAGGTTTAAGTGAACGATCTGTGAAAAATTTCATAGCCGTTATTGGGGGGCTTGTCAGAGATCTTTTATACATTAATAATACCGACAGTATTTCATATCGAATTATTTCTAGATTAAATTCAAGACTCTTGGCTGATAGTTTTAAATTCGTAGGTATGTCTCGGCTCAAGAAAGCGAGACGCTAAGATCACCAAAATTTATGCCTTCACCGCCAGGCGCTACTATGGAAGGGTGGTGGACCTATCCATATTACAGCTGCGAAGCCAAACGATGGCTCTTTTCTTACACAGTGCCTGTGGCGACGATTCGCGGGTAAGTTTAGTGAATTATTCATTAATCTCATCACGACTTTCAAATAAGCTACCGAGCATTATCTACTTTATACAAACTAACCGAAAATCGGCGTGAATCGTAATCAGATAAAACTTGACGTAAGGGATTCTTGGGCGGACGTAACCATGTAAATATTCCTGTTTCAGATTGAAAGGTGTTGTTTCACTTGATATAGACATATCTAATTTGGAGATAAATCAGTGCGAGGTGGATTCGAACGAGGAAAACGATAATCAAATATATTCATTCCATGGAACTCATAAATGCCCTAATGAGACGACTTATGTAAGTGTACAAATATCGGTGTAATATTTTCAAAGAAAAATTATTCTCTGTAACATATAACAGGGAAATCAGATACTGAAATTACGTTATAAATAATTCACCAATATAACAACCTCGTACGATTTGTTTGCATCGAAAACGAATAAACAACACTTTCTTTTCTGAAGCTGTGTAGTATAAAATACAACTTAAAATACTTTTTGTGTTCATTCTAGCCTAACCTAATTTGTATGTTAAATAAATTGCTTTTATATAAAATACCTAATACAAATACATTTTATTGCAACCTACTCATGTCACGTTACTGCCTAGGTTGTCAGTTTTAAAAATTATCAACTACGCTATTCCTGTTGATATTTGTGTTGATAGGCGGGTGGATTATCAAGCCGTCCGTGGGATGACCATTACGTGCTTGAAACGTCTCAACGATTACTTTTATCTAAAATTAATACACAAAGCTTGTAGGTAACTTAGCTAGCTTTGTTCTCCGTAACACGATTATTATTGTGAAAGTATGCCACATACGATTAGCGTTTCAAATAATTTACGCTTTAAATGCCAAATACTTGGAGCTATATGTAACTTTTAATTTATACCCATAATTAACGACAATCCTCGATGAAGAGCACATTTAAAGTAGTAGACTTTTGACTGAAAAACAATAAAAAAATATGATTTATACATCAGTAACTTACTGATAACGTAACATGCGAGCCTAGCATTGTTTGCTGTCCGCTTGCTGGTAATCCAAATTTTACATATTGACAAAAGCAGGTTTCTCTTCACGATTTTTGAAGGCCCATCGTAATGGGATAAAAAATACTTTTCTGTTTTCAGTGTGAGTATAAGCCGAATAGAGTAATGGGCGTACGGCACGGAGGATGGGCGCGCGGCTCGTACATATGCCGCTGTCGCCCGGGATATTATTCAATAAACCATCCCGAGGGATTCAACGGGTGGCTGGTCGAGGGTAGGATTTAAAGATTGTTCTATTGTGAATTTATAATTTGAGAAAATTCAACACGGCCTTTTCTAACATGACGGATTATTGGTTTCCTAAATTAAATAAAACATAAACAGTTTCATTGACCGCTTAAAAATTAAATGAAGAAAATTTTGTTTGTGTTACCGATTGGTGTATTCAACCAATTTATAAATTGATAATTACGCACAATGCTATGGTCATCCACCAAAATCATTATATTAACCCGTTGAACGCCATGGGGGTAACCGTTTGGCCGACAAATACATATATGAAAATAATTTTGGTTGGCGTTTAACGTGTCATCCATTTTTCAGTTGCATACCAAGAATATGACGAGAACGGTTTAGACAAGTGGAACGACCCGTACGAATGCCTGCAGTGTCAACCCGGCTGCGACACGTGCCGTGGCCCCGAACCTTGTCTAGCAACTTACAACTGGCCTTTTCGGTATGGAACTACTTTACAACAGTTATACAGTTCCTGGATGCACTATTGTAACATAATTATCCGCTGTTATTTTAGGATATCGTTACTAGTGATATCGGTGACGTGCGCGGCGATGACGGTGCTGCTAGTAGTGTACACGAGGCACCACCGCCGCGTGAAGGTGTTCCGCGTCGCGAGTCCCGTGTTTCTCTCTATCACACTCCTCGGATGCGCCATCATGTACATGGAGGTAAAATGCTTAGCGATTAGCGGCGAAAACTATTTAAAGTCTTGTTAATTTCGATATATGGTCACACACTATTTAAAAATGGAACACAGATAAGATATTTTTAGAATGTTATGTATAGTTATATCAGTAAATTGAGCGATGAATAAGGTTTTGCGTAAAATGAGTAGGTAACCATAATGTGGAAGATAGATACCTATAACGGTTGCTAGTATTTTCATGACTCTTTACTCTTTTTTTTTTAAATCTCTTTGTATTAATACATGAATCCCCTGGTTCAATTAAATATAACACCCTTAGAAAATGAATTACAGTTGTAAAATTTCATTATACTAATGTTACTTCCGTTACTCTGCATGTCTGTAATAGAACTGTCGATTTGTCTTAACAGATGGCAGCCATATTTCCCGTGTTGGACCGTTATTCCTGTATCGCTACGAAATGGACCCGCCACATGGGCTTTTGTATTACGTACACCGCTTTACTCATGAAGACTTGGAGGTGATTATTTTTTTCTTACTCGTATTGTATTCTTTGAAACTTTTCTCTTACATTACGCATAATAACGGGCGCAATTTTTGCTTCGGCTTTCGTTAATAACTATTAAAACTGCGTAAAAAAACCGAAAATAACTAAAAAACACATAGCGAATATTGCACTTGCAATGACGATTTGTTTGTTATGTATATCCACTCCAAATGTGCACATTTACTTTTCACGAGTGTATTTCCTTCGTGTCTGATTATATTTATAGATGATAAAATTACAAACGATTACTCTTCCAGGGTGTCATTGACGTACCGCGTCAAATCTGCTCACAAACTGAAGTTGACTGATAAACAATTATTACAATGGATGGCGCCAATTCTACTTATCATGCTTGTATATCTCGGCACGTGGACGCTGTCGGCGCCCCCCGATGCTGAAGTCGTAAGTAACTTAAATTTAGAAGAACATTCTCTTGAAGGCTTCATTTTTGGTATTTACTTTCAATGTTTAATAAAATAATAAAATCCTTAATTTCAATATATTATGTAACATAATATTGAACTCTTGTCCATAGTAAATATGACCAAACTAATATATTACCGGTACAGAATAAGTTCACTTTATTTATATAATTTATTTCAATGTTATTGTGCCATGTTTTATCATTACAGATTACAGACAACAGAGGATTGAAGTTTAAACAGTGTACATATAACTGGTGGGATCACAGTTTAGCAATAGGTAAGAATTTCAAGAAATGGTAATAAGGGAATCTAACATCGTAATCATTATCACTGGCGTATCTCAGTCTATTGCTGGACACAGACCTAGCTAAACGAAGTTTTTGATCATAAACCCCAGGCTGGGGATAATTTTATCAACTTAAGTTTATACCATGGCACTGTCGATGTATTATTAATACTATTCTAATCATTAGTCAAAATACATTATATTTGATCTTTGTTTTTCAGGAGAAATCCTATTCCTTCTATGGGGCGTGAGGGTGTGCTACCGCGTGCGCCACGCTGAAAGTCTTTACAACGAGGCCAAGCTGATCTCTTTCGCAATATACAATATTTTTACCGTCAACTCCTTGATGATTGCCTTCCAGTAAGAATGGATTCTTGTGTTATGTCTCTCGAAAAACAATCAGAAAACATATGTTTTACAATTCAGTTTTAAATTGTTATGAAATAAAACTTTGTTTATATAAATAGATAGAAGTAAGTACCAATAAACAGATAATAAAAAATAACAGTAGCAATAAACATGTCCTTATTTCCAGATGAAATAAGGATTTCATCAGAGCAGTGCATTATTTCATACGATTCAGAACTAATATTTTTGTACTTGAATAAACTTATAATAAAGTATAGGCAAGGTATACCTTGGTTAGGTAGACGTCAAGTGGTTGGAATGAATTTGCTGAAATTCATAATTTAATTGCAGTTTATTAATCCTGCCGCAAGCCGGGCCCGATATAAAATATCTTCTGGGCTTCATACGAACACAACTCTCTACATCCACAACAGTTCTTCTGGTGTTCTTGCCAAAGGTAAATAAAATAATTATGACGTTTGTTTTTGGCCTTAGATACTTAATCATTTTCATTTTGAAAGAAGACTCATATTTGCCATTGCAATGATGTAAGCGTTTATGATGATAATATGATTACGGTAATTGATAATAATGATAACGTTTATTATGATTTTTAATTATGTAATTTGATATTTAATTAAGAAATGTAAATAATTTAATTTTTATTGCATGTAGGTAATTTTCACTTCTAGAAGGACATTACACATAAATGCCATTTATGTAGACAGATAATTATGATTATTTATCTTATAGTGTATTGTCCAGTTTAGTGAAACAATAAAAAAAGTAACATCACGCCTGTAATCCCCGAAGAGGTAGGTAGCGGAATGTAGAACATTTCCACGTTCCATCAGTTACTTTTGCGTCCCACTATGGAGTAGTTGGTGAGCTTATTGCCATACACCGGGCACATATGCAGCCTCCGAGCCACTACTAGAAAATCTAAATGAGAAAAAATGTGTAGTGCTTGCTCCTAGAATTGAACCCAGGATCTCCCGATCGGCAGTCGCACTCGCAACCAACACGACCAACGAGGCAGTCACAATAGCATTTACGATTTATTTGAGATTCCTAATAGCATTGGCATTATTAAGCATATTTCATTTCCAGGTGATGCGAGTAGTCCGCGGCACGGGCGACACGTGGGACAGCAGGGCGCGCGCACGAGGCGTGCCCGCCTCCTCCTCCTTGAATGGCATCGGTCTGGTGCCCGACGAGCCACCCGATCTGTACCAAGAGAACGAGGAACTCAAGGTATGTATTGTTATACCGATTGAAAAAGTGACAGAGTAACCGAATCTATCATTTGGTCACTCACCATTATTAAAGAGGTAGAAAGCACATAGAGCTTTATCACCTTACATATTTGTGTCCAAGTATGTCAGTAATCGCAGTGGTTGGATGATTTCAACTTTGAAGATACGCCTTCAAATATTCCATAGAATTACATCATGTTTGAGTTTGGGGATAATTCCCGGCATTTGTTTAACTTGTTCGTAAATATTCACGTGTTTCAGGAAGAGGTTCAAAAGTTAGCAGCACAGATAGAGTTCATGAAAATAGTGCAGATGGAAATGCACAATCGGCACCTGCGCCCGCGACCCGGCGGGTACTTCAGCGCGAACGCCGCCAACGCGCCGCAGAGCCCCATGCACGCCAAGACTGTTAACATTTCACAAGTAAAAATTTTCTTCATTATTTTGTAGACTTAAGAACGTTTTCGAGTACTTCGATGCCTTTACTTGCAAAACTTTCAAATTATCTTTCGATAGATTGCTTTGATTGGACTACATGGATATGAAATGTAATCCCAGGAGGCGGAGTGGGCGGGGCCCGTGTGACTGGTGGCCTTGAGCGACGGCGGCTGGTCGTGGCCCGGGCCGGCCGCGCGCCGCGTGCGCACCGCGCTCGACCCGCGCCCGCCCGCCTTCGTCTGACGCGCTGGGAACTGCGCGAGGCTCGTACCGCGGGCTCAGTGGGTAATATGTGCCCATAAATCACATTTTATTCTTCAAATAGATAAATGTTCTATTCTGCACATTTGCGTCAATAACTACAAGTCCGACACACCTTGGAAGAATAACACAGCAGCAACAATATTCTATCCGAAGTCAAGATCGCGTCCACTACTATAAGGGTTTCTGGTGTAAGGTAACAACGAGGAATGCGGCGTCTTAAGCCACTTCATGGTTCTAAATGCCCGGTACCTCACTCACTTTACATAATGTAAAATATATCGCTACTTTCGCTGATACATTCAATCAACATGTACTGTTTTGTGTTGATTTAACCACGCGTTCTACATCTTGGCATCTACTGTGGGATCGACAAATTAAATAAAGTTATTCATATATACATAATAGGCATCACCATATATTGTAATTTATATTACAATTAAAAAATCTACACACTTTTAGGCGGTGATTGTTACACTTTCTTGAAATGCTTGCATCTATTTTTTTCAGCAACATCTTTGTCCATTGTTTGATATTGAAAACTGCTGGTTGACGAACTCCAAACAATTTAGTTTCGAGACACAATTAGTTGCTATGTTCGCCAAGATTGCGGATTGAGTAATTTATAACAGTGAAATCAATATTAATATGTAGTAAAATGAGCACCAGAATCTTGACACATGGATATCTTAAAGCCCCAAGGTGTGTCCATGGCCGCAAAAGACATTTTGAAATTAAGTTATTATCATCGTGAGACAAACCCAACGCTCGATAATAGTATAGCAACACATATTGTGCAAATTTTAATGCCTTTTGAGAATAGAACTTTTCCGTTTTGTCTCTGAAAGTAAAATAGGGCCGCCGGGACTGGTGGCGCCCTCTACCTTAACAAAATGTACATACAACTAAACCAAAAAACATTCAATATACCTTCGTCCAGTATATTAGGTGACCAGTATATGATAAGTACAGAAAAAGGTAGTGAAAGTCCACCGGTTCCTTTTAATAGCAACTGTATGTATTGCAATAAAAAAAAACGCTTGGTAAATCGTTAATTTCAGAAAAGAGTACCTACATAATTTAAACGAACAAATACATTTGCTTAAATTGTAAGTTGTTTTCCTTAGTTTAAAGATAGTTTAAGTTATAAGTGGTTCACTCGTTGTCTTTCAACTGCACGACTCTAAACTGCAATACATCATACCTAAGTGATTCTGAAAGTTGCTATGTAAATTTTTTGATACAGATATAACATACATTAATAAATGGGTAGACTTATCGTTGCAACTTTTTTTATATAAATGAAGTTAAATATATAGAGAGATATGATATTACGTAGGTATTATTAAAATGAGCCCTCAAAATATCCCTAATACTTTGTTGATTATATAAAACCACTTAAACGTAGTCCTGAAACATCCAACTGAAAACATTTGATGCATGTGATGTGATGCCTGTGATGTGATGCATGTGATGTAATGCATGTGATGTGATGCATGTGATGTGATGCATGTGATGTGATGCATTTGATGTGTTTTTAATTTCTATTTCATCGCATAAAAGATATAATTAAAATTAGGAATTATTTCTGGGTATACCACATCAATAGTTATAAGTTAAGTACTAATAACTGTAGCATGATGTTATTTGTTATAATATTGTTAGATTTGTAAAAATTAAGGGCATTAAAATAATGTTCTTAGATAAAACATAGGTATTTAAATTGTATTTGTACCTACATACATTTGTAAACTTAAACATTAGAATAAACAACGTTACAGTGAAAAATGCTTAAATATCTAATGCACCATATAAATTTGTAGACATGATTAACTTAGTATAATATAAATGATGAGCAAACAAGGAATTAATATGATTCTCCTCTCCTCAAAAATAGTAAATCACAAAATCCCCAGTATTTATCAAATAAAAACAAACGTATTCTTATCTACAAAATTAGTTCAATGACAATTGTTCTTAGCGCACAATATTGCACTTGTTGATAAAAAAGATTCCGACACAAATAAATATTTTTCTAGTATCTGTACTACATGTTTAACTATTAGACACTTTATCCTCGACATCTATTATATAATCAATTCTAGTGACATAATGTATACTTTTCTTCATTTATTTACGGGTTTCCGAAGATCTGTTTGTTCGTAGCTAATTAAGCAGCTTTTATGTAAATATTACAGAACAGTAAATTAAATTCAATGCATGTTGTAAATTAAAAATGTGTTACTTGTAATTAACAATAGTTCAATGACGACAATTATCGTGTCCGGGTTAATCATGAAATGATCTCTGCTCATTATTCTACATTATGACCATAATGTATATATACCGATGGATTAATATTACGTGATATTTATAAATAATTCTACTTAAAAATAAATACTTAATAAATATAATACCTACCTTTTAATTTCAAAAAGTAAAAAAAAAAATTACTTCACGCCTGTAATCCCCGAAAAGGTAGGCAGAAGAATGTAGAACATTCCCACGTTTCACCAGTTACTTTTAAGT
>DWFO01000567.1:0-19593 GCA_018246595.1 Mimoniades nurscia nurscia
CCATAAAATGTTCTAATTAATTGTAGATCTTATAAATATCTACAAAAAAGTCCGCGACACACTATACCTATTTATGTCAAGTGAGGTACAACAACCATTTTTTTATTTAAAAATGTTGAATTTTTTTTGGACTACATTTAAACGAGTTTATTTTACTCATGCTATTAATCTTTATCAAAATAAATTATTTCATCACTAAGTAAGTAGTTTATGTAGATAATATTTGGTCTTTGAATGATCCACGCGGGCGGAGCCGCGGGCGACCGCTAGTATCAAATAAAAACGTTGATACAAATTATAATATATCATTTTTCAATGTTTATAATCGCATTTGAAAAAATCACTTATTATAAAATTATATGACTAGTTTCCAACAATTATAGACGGGATATCAAGTCAATTCTATATATGTAGGTACATGGTAAAAATTTACTGTCAACAAATCTATGCCATATTAAGCTTCAGTTAATTGGATTTACGTTTTATAGTAACCTTTTTAATGTTTATCGTTCCCAAGACCCTTGTAGCTGTTGGCAAGTGACTTTAAACGTGAACTAAACTTGCTATTTATAAACATCACATACCGCTGCCATATTGTGCTACTGTGTTATAACCTCAACAATTTTATCTCATAATTAGTCACGCCTGCGATATCTTCGTGTCACGCTACCAGCCATTAGTGCGATTACAGAATTGCCCACTTGAAACGGTCAGTGACTTCGACCTTACAGCTCAGGTAATAACGTTCATAATGGTAAATTTTGGCACAAAGATAGAACGTTTTATAATGAGGCGCGATTTAATAAATTTTCACTCTTACCCTTTGAAGATACGGTCCACGCCACGCGCAGTGGGTAGTGAATTGAAGGACTAAACTGGTGTAAGATAAAATACTTTTATCTCATAACCCTCGCGAGATCTAATGTATAAAAAAGAGGAATGCTTTAATAAAATTCTCGGATAATACAGCTATGCCTTGTAACTTTTATCGGCCTGACAAAAAGGCAAAATTTTTAGATAACGTTCAAAATGTCCTCTAGGTTGACCGTTTACGACCGCTGTGTGGAATTACACAGCGGTCTGTTTTCTCTTTGAGTTTTAATAAAATTGTACAGTAAAAGTTCTATGCAACTTTCAAAGTAAACGATTAAAATATTTAGAAAGGGAACAACAAATATTTTTAACGTTTTTTGCTTATTTTTGCATTCATAGGTATATTACGTATTAGGTATATTTTTGCAGTATTTGTAATAGTTTGCAGTAGTATACGACAAGAATTACGTAAGATTACGTAATCTGATAAGTTAATTAAGATATGTTCCAATTTCAAATAGGTTAGTCCTATCTGAAGACGATTACACACGCGTCGCTTCCTCAGAAGACTAAGGCGATATTATTGCATACTCATGCATACATATTTTAAACTATTGTGATATCATGTAAGTCACAGTGCATTATAAGATAAGTAAATGTATTTTTTATGATTACTTTACTTACAGTTGTAAGTAATTACATCCTCTTTATTCACAGAGTTTACACAATTTGATACCTATTTGAATTAAAATATTGCCTTCGGATTCAGATCAGAACACGTGTACAAATTTTCAGGCAAATCGAACTTTGGGAAGTGGATTAAATTTATGTTGTAATATTCCCTGACGTAGTTGGTTACAAGTGAAACTAATAAAAGCATTTTAATAAAAGCGAGGGCTGTTTATTAATTTTCAATTACAACTGTTCAATAGTGAACTACACTGAATAAGCGAGGTCTTTGGTGCTCGTAATGGAAGCGACTCAGATTCGCGTTGCCGACGGCCCTGACGAGTCATAATACTGTTTTGATTAATTCGATTCCCGCCTTCGCGATGTATGATTTATTCGGGGGAGTATGAATCATATTGATTGTATTGGAGTTAGGGTTGTCGAATAATAATAAACAAGATCAAAACAAATGATTATCATCTTAAAAATATTTATTACAACATTAAATGAATACATTTTTGACGCCTAGCCGTGATGTTATGTTTAAGAATCCGAATATAGTGTCAAGTTATAATACAAATTAGATTTTGTCTACATTCAAAGTGGTATTTATATCTATTCAAGATGAAAATCAGCAAAGAGATGTATTTTTAAGAAAATTCGTCATTATAGAAGAAAATTCGTCATTATAGATGTATGTTGATATGTAGGTACTTTAGAAAGCAAGTCACGTCGACTAATTTATAATGTTACTTAATAACATCAGTTAATGGTACATCGATTCAATAAACAAATAAATTCTGCGAGCACACGCTGTATGATGCGAAGTTCAACACAATTTTGGCAACGGGATATTTTGCTAAACTCAAAGCAAATGTATAAACTAAGCACATCAATATGCTTAGCTTTCACATTACAGTATGTATAAGTAGAGAAAATAAGAACATAAAAGAACATCAAAGTGGATTCCAACGAAAATGAGTCACCCTAATTGCTAATGGACATAATTTCATCCCGCGCCGCTACGTCGCCGACTGTTGCGCCCCCTGTTGAGAACAAAATAACGCAATTACAACTCTGTAATCAATGTGTACAATTATAATCTATTGAAGAAGTTAGTCGCCGAGTGTACTCCCGCGACGTGGAAACTACATTGATGTGTGCTGTTATGTAATCATGTAATTTCTATCTAAGAACCTCATCACTTAGCGCGCCACAACAAAAAAACGCAGAACTGTAAGTCCATTAGTGGGATTTCTCTCTATTCCTTGTTACATCTGCGCTGTACAAGTTACAGTGTTACAAGCGGCGATGAAGTAATGTGTAAAATCGGTTCAGACGTAATTGAGGAATGTTGTTGGGATCAATCAGTGAGTGAAAAGATATCTGTGCCTCAGAACACATCATAGTAGTGACAGGCATAGTTTGTTGGAAAGCTGAAACAAATTTACATACTTAACCAGAACAAATTTAATTATGTTTCCACTAGTGTTATTGTATGCGTTCTAATGGCTTTACTTTCAGGAATCCTAGCGAGCTCTACGTTACTTCAACTATTAGAAAACCTTTAATGCATTTTACGTATGTAAAAGAGAATATCATGGTCTACAACGTGAATACTTGTTGTTAACTTAAATGTACTTCGACCACCGTCATCATATTATCTCCAGCTGTGAAGTCCGTCTGTTTGTCTGAGCGTTTGAAATATTTAAAACAAAACTAAGGTGATCACATACTGTGCGAATTCTTAAACGCTCTGCTTACTCGAGGAAACACCTACAACTATGCACTGTAGAATTATGTTTGTAAGGAATGTCAACAAAGCCCTCCGGCGCTTTGAGCCTGTTTGTCATCTTATAAAAACTCCTCTGTCCCCGTTCGTAGTAGATAAAATATAATAACATACTTACTACCAAATAAGCACTGAGGTGCGGAACGGGATGATATATGGCAGAGTGAGCATTATTCTTTGAAATGGTGGACAAAACTAATGGTTTAAGTAAAGTGAAGGGTAGAACACGGAGCGGATAGCGGAAAGTATGGATAAAAAAAATCATTCTTTTGTGGTAATGTAATGTAACAATGCCTGTAATCCCCGAAGATATAGGCAGAGGAATGTAATAGACTTTCACGGTTCACCAGCTACGTTTACGTTTCCCTATGGAATAGGTGGTGAGACTATTGCATGCATCGGGCACATATTCAGACTCCGAACCGGCAGTCGTACTTGCAAACAAACACGACCAACGACAAATAGTACCTACTAAATACCTTGTCTAGTTCAAAGCTACACATGTGTTATTCATATGTAGGGCTAATTTGAAAGAACTGTTTATTTATTGTGCCATTGAAATATTAAGATTAATTATTCAGCTTTTCCGCTCGTCGACCCGCTACCGCTTATTACCGACACTCCGCCATGAAAGATGTTTGCCTTCAACGTAATGTTACATCTTTCCCCTTTTTATATAGACAAAGCACTCGCACGACGGACATTATTACATTGAAATATTCCAAGCCGCACAAAGTTTTTTGAGTTTCCGACATTCTGAAAGACAAATAATGATCCCACAAACGAGTTCCTGCACATTCCATATGCAAATAATATTCGAAGAAGTTGTTATTATGTTGACAGTTTTAAAAATTTGATAGATAATAGATTTCAAGTAACTATTTATAAGTACTATGCGTATCTAATGAAAGTGTTTTTAACTATACGCTACTTACACAATACATTTCAATTACAATTCAATTCTAATCCTGTATCATACGTGTCATTGTGGTTCACTTAACCGATGGATAAAGTACATTTAGATATACGCTTCATTGAATTCATAAAACAATGCATTAGCGTACTCTTTAAATCTTTATGTGAGTGACAACAAAGGAGATTTATCAACCGCATCAATCTGCATTAACGTTACCAATTTCAGTGCAGAGCGCAGCGGAAACCGCCTCTGGAGATTAAAAATCAATTTAGATTGTGACATGTACGTGGATTATATTCGAGTTTCGTTAGCTCTGTTGTGGGTTAATCCGCCGGGAACGAACCCCAGCGAGCCGTCAGCTGCGGCTGACGGCGCTACAGTAACATTCGATCCACGCGCATTCTTATTAATATTTCGCCGCAGCTCTAACCACACCAACGTCCGTACGAGGCACTGGAGTATTTCTAGAAATGGCAAATGAAAAGGAGAATGCTGATTAAGTTGCTAGCGTTATACATTGAAAAAGTTTCATTTAATTTTGTGTAATTGTTGTATAATACTGTAAGATTAATGGTGAATAAAACTCTGAATTCACTGAAATATTATTCATGATGTAACAATTTTTTTTCACATTTTTCTGTTTGTAGTTTTATTTATTTATTTATAATCACACCAACAGCAATACACACAATACTTACAAGAGGTTATAATATAATCAAATGCAGGCAAATGTGTACGCCAATTAAAGGCATGAACAGCTTTTACTTTTAATTAATTAAAGTTTTAGATTACTTTTTCATTCCAGTGATAAAAATGGATCTCCTCTTAGAATGAATGACTCCCAGGTTAAGACTAGTCTTCTACGCTGGCCCTGTGCAGTTTAACAGACTTCGGAAGCTTTGAGATACAAGGATAGACAGTTTCTTGATGCCCTCTGCCTACTACGTATAAGACCTGGCCTTACACCATAACGCTTAATTTCTACCAATCTCCGTTAAACCAGGTTGTGTTTCGGTCCAACTAGTATGACATACTAAAGGACATCTTAGTTCGCAGAAGTAGCAATGCTTCAATAACCGATTTCGTATAAGGAGATCAATAACCAATAGTAACAGCATGTGTACTAACATATATTAAACACGCTAATGTTACTAACAGCCCCCAATCCTTCAATTCCGTTAGAACCAATACTAACGAATAGTCTTTTAACAAAGTTATGCTAACTGAAATTATTTGCAGTCCTATTGGTGCAAACCAGTTCAAGGTTGACCGCTGTATCCAAGGGCTACAGCGCCTGCATCTGACCCATCTCTCTCCTGTCGATGTGGTATTCTTTAAAAAAAATTGAGCTAAGATAACGACATTGCCGTTCCAAAAGATCGTGTCGACGAATCATTCGCGCTCTGTCATTGTAAAAGATGGACAAATAATATGAAGTATTCATTGTAATCAAACGATGAAACTCATTTATCTATATTTTTGATTAATTACACGTGCGGACGACAGCGGCTATCAATCAAAACATTCGGGTGTAATCTATTTTTAAAAATTTCGTTGGCGTGTTTGATCCGAATATGAAGTGTGATTTAATAATACGTTGCCCACTATGACCTTTCAAATGATGAATAGTTCATGTTTCGTTCAACATACATACATACATTTGACATGATTTTGACTAAATTTTAAATCTTTGTGTAGAATTTCTTTTATATTATTAAAGCCACTTTGTACTACCTAATCAGAAATTGAATCACCTCAAAATGAATTACATACAATCTCTTATTATGTTTACTATGAAGGCATATAAGATGTAGGTAGTTATATGGTATTAATAATCGAGGACAAAAGGAATATCTGCAGCTGCTTGTTACACCTAACACAAAATGTATCCGATATTTGTTCTGTACAACCCGACTACACGTGTCGCCATCCTTCTAATAATTATTCCGCGTTATTGTTAAGGTGATATCAAAAAATAATATTATAAATCCAGCATAAAGTGTGTGAAGGTGTGTAAGGATCGCAATATTTGTCACAATACTCCCCGCCTACCTTTTAAGATACATAACGTGGCGATATCAGTTCTAGTAAGAATAAAGCCATTATACGCAATAAGCCTAGTCCTAGCCCAGGTTGGAAATAACTTGCAAACCGTATCCTATGAAAATTATTTCGTGAATCTGTCGACTTACGATTTCATATTATATTAGGCCTATTTACACAATCTTATATCTTTTATAATGTAGAACTTACGAGTATGTACATAAAACTCGATAAATACGCATCCTACTAATATGAAATAGATAAAAAATATATTTAGACAAATAATAAAGGAATAATACATTTTATTTGGACAACGGGCTTCAGATCTTTTTATTTTGAGAGAAATGGTGTACCTACTGATATCCTGTCTCATGATAGCGCCAGTGGTGGTGTAGTGTAGAGTAAGGGTAACGAAACGGTAGAGTTAGCGGACACTAAAACGATGAAACGTTTAATATTGATGATTATATGCACATTTTTACAGAGCACCGTTCCTATGAGGTACGGTAATACGAAAAGTTCCTAATACTTATTACTTTGCACATTTTAAAGCGATCTTTACCAGACAGCCTTTATCTGATTAACTTTACACAATATACTCGTTATTACTTTCTATTTTACATTTCAAAACTGAAAGGCATTGAACATATTTCGAGTATTATCGCTGTCGAGTTCCTTTAAAGGTATAATAATCTTCTTTAGCGGCGACTTAAACTGAGCTTCGTATAGCCGAGCGTCTTAAGGGTTTTATATGGACCCGAGTTTCTTGCTTCTCTGTGTTTATTTTCGAGGAACGTTATAAAAGAGCTAATGCCACGTAGTCGAAGCCCTTTTAGGAATTTGGGGTGTGTATACATTATTAGTTTAATGGTTATAGTTATAAGGGTTTTTATTTCGGTATATGGCACCGGGGTTTTCACGCCCTTGAAGTGTTAATCCTACAGCAATTCCTCATTTAGAGTACATCCCTCAACGTAATAAAATGGATTATTCTAATATCCCCAGACACATCAATTTTATAGCATAACATACAATGGAATCAAAGCGTAAAATTATGTTAATAAAATTAAATTAACTTGATTAATTGTTTTAATTTAAATCATAGAAGAGCAATAAACCAATTAAATTAATAAATGTACCGTCTTTATATAACAGTTTCGAACAAGAACATTATATTTGGTACGTCTGTTTATAATTCTAGTTTCACTGGCAGAGACAATTGAGGAGAGTGAATTTTAAAGCCAACCATAATGATATAAATTAGTAACATTAATATAAACGTTAAGCGGGCTGTCTATTTTCACAGTAAAAAACCCTGAAAATATACGAGTAAAGTAAATTAAACTCGTCATTATTCAAAATATTACTTTTACATTACAATTTTAAAATTGATCTTCAAAATCTTATAAATGTAGCTTCAATGTTCTATATGTGAAATTGTCATTAAAAATTGTTGGTGTTTTTTTTCCTCGAACGGCGGAAGTTAAGTGTCTTTTTTGTTTTCATTTTGACAATAACTAACTTTATCCTTCAAAATTATTTTATGAAGCCTTTATGGTGCGACACTTAATATAATTGAGTAGAATATCGCGATATTTAAATGAAATTTACTTTAAGGATTATTTAAGTCAGTGAAACTCTGTGTGTTAATATAACGTAAGAAAAACCAACAAGCAACTTCAATCAATCTGACGAATCAATCCGATCTGAAAATTTGAAGTGATTTAGTACACTATGAACATTTACATTAATAAATTAAATGTAAACATTTTTAACAAATAAAATAAATACATATTTCTAAGAACGTAGTACGGCTTACTAGAATAGATGACAGTTCATCTGAGTTTGAATTTAAACTAATATTATTCCGAGATTTCAAGAACTCGATTGATCTCGAAAATAATAAGAAAAAGTCGTAGTCCGTGGTGTTTAACGGCGCGGCACACATCACGTTACGTCACGTAGGTTTTTACGAGACGACGTGTTGGCGAATCAATTACGTTGAAGTAGGGTCCGCTTGAGGCTTCGACAATCATCAATACGAGGTCCATTTCTAAAATCTTTTGTGCGCCACAACAGACACTTTTTTGTTTATTCCGTTTTTAGTAACAACTAAGTGAGCATTTTGTATAGCTCTTTTATTTACCAGTGCTTGTGTTAATGGCAGAAATCACTGAGAATAGTAGAGAGAGTAATAAAAACTATATCAAGCTAAACGCTATTTTATATCTCATCTCTGTTCGACCTTTATCAGGTTTTATATTAGCGCGTAAAAACGCCCGCAATCATTGTAATGATAGAACAGTACAAAAAAATCAACTTTTAAAATATTACTCAGCAAAATCTTCCATTAATTCAATTGCGTCCACTCTGCTATAAAAATCAGAATTTTAGGCAAAATTGCCAGTGACTTAAAAACTTACAGTAAACAGTCACGAAGCTCTTGACGATTCATTACCGCATCATTGCACAGATACTTTACAAAGTCAGTTAGAATTCGTTTCAATTTGTTAAAGATATGTACTTACTGCCTTATGTGTCAAAATACATTTAGTAATTTAGTAGTACAAGATCGTAGATTTGGAACAATAATTCTATAAATCACTGATTCGAATCCGGCTCGAAGAGCTATTAAATAGTAAATTTTTTATTTAATATATACATATGATGAGACTCCGTCATTTATATACAGCAGATTTATATACAAAGTAATTTGTATACTACATAATAACTAATGAAATTATGAAGAACGCTCGTTCCTTAGCAACTTGCCGCGCGCTATAGTATTCCTAATATCAATTTAATTGAGTTCCGCGCCGCGTCCTACCAATTATATCACACATGAGTCTTTGGGGCGCTCAAAATCGTTCATGGTTTATATCACTTTGATGTTTATATAAATATTAAAGTATGTGTATGCTTACGCTAAGGAAATAAAATTGAAATAATTATATACGAGCACATTGGCTTAACCAATTACAGTACTTTAGGAGGAACAATTACAGCTTAGTTGTATTGTAAGGATAGTATTCGCGCTCCGTTCGTAGGTAGTGAAGTGTCTGAAGTGATTTTAGCTAAAAATACGGTACTGATTGGGTATAGACGTTTCTATGAACTGTGAGACGGATTGAAATGGGTTTTGACTGCCAATAAAAGTACCTATCTAATATTGCGACATTTTAATTTAAAGCAATAAAAAGTATTCCATCGTGGGACTTAAAAGTAACTGGTGAAACGTGGGAGTTTTCTACATTCCGCTGCCTACCTCTTCGGGGCTAATAGGCGTGATGTTACTTTTTTTCAAAGTATATGCTGTAATAAAAAAATAATCAATGCTCCAGTGTGGTCACCTTATTATAACATACACGTTGATAGAATCGAAAGGATTCATATTAGGTTCTTCATTCTATGCTACAGATTTGGAATAAATAGGAGAATGTGTTCGTATGTCGACAAGTTAGAGAACTTCAACAGCATGTCTCTAAAGTTTCGTCGTATATATGTAACGAAATGATATACTTAATTAACATTCTGAATGGCTTAATAAACTCACCAGTTCTTGTTTCCTCAATCTCTTTCAACGTCAAACCCAGGTCCCTTGAGCCTTTCGTGACCCTTTTGTTTTGAAAGTTTATAAAAACAAAACTTCTTCCTACAATCCCATTGCAAGAATGTTTCGCCTATATAACAATATTGTCATTAATAACAATGAAAGCTTAGATATCTGTAATAACAAAATACGTAAAGTAAAACGTAACTTCGCGCCTGTAATCCCCGAAGAGGTAGGCAGAGGAATGCAGAACACTCCAACGTTTCACCGGTTACGTTTACGTCCCACTTTGGAATAGGTGGTGAGACTATTGCCATATACCGGGCACATATCCAGACTCCGCACCAGTACTAGAAAATCTAAATTAGAAAATGTTGTAGTGTTCGACCTGGAAATCTGGAACAAACTCTTATATTATTAAGAGTTGTATTAGCTAATAGAAATCTTAATAATACATAAAAGAGTATGGTTACACATACATAGATTTGCCATAGCAGTAGACTAAGCCAGGATACAACGTTAAAAAATAAGGTTAATATTATTTCTATATCCTTCGCATATATGAAGAATAAGAGTGTAACGTCAACAAAAATTATATAAATATCATTTCTGACTCACAGCTTCACTATGGAATTCATCAATCAGACATGTATTTATTTGGCAGGGCATCAAACGCAGAATTCTCCAAGCGGTAAACGAGTTGGAAAAACTGTACAATGGCAAAAAGTTCTTAACACCAGTAAACTAGAAGCGACGGCTCTGTATAGTAATTTAAATAAAGAATATTTTGAATAATGACATATGAATTCAAAAGTGGAATAATATTATTGGAGTAGCGCACTCACAGCAGCAAACACGTCTAATCTACGAGTGAATATTCGGTAAACCAGCAGACCGAGGTAAATTTATACGCCGCTTTCTTTTCCTACAAACAACAATATTTATCAGATGTCTTATGTTACTTAACGTCACACAGCGCGTGCTCTTCTTACAGGTTATTCTACAAACAACAATAGTTAACCCTATGTAAACATTGAGCAGCTTTGAAATACCTATGTAATTTAATACATATTATATTATAGATTTTAAGCGAGTGCCTTTGTTTCATGTATATTTGTGAAGAGAGTGATGAATGTGGACGAAGCACGACAGGTGTGTAAGAATAAAGATATTTTGCACTCTGTGCTCTCTGCCTACCCTGCAAGGGAGCTGGCGTGAAGATATGTAACATATTATTGAAAAGAATATCGGCTTTCTGCGGTATTTGGTCTCCATAGATTGTTTTTGTACCTGTTACTTTTATAATCAAAACATTTTTTAATAAAGACTCATTAATTGATCAAAAATGGCTATTCAGTAACAAGATAAAGTATTATAGTCAAAAAATAACCTTTTCACATTGTAATTAACAGTTTTCCGAACTACGTTTCGTTTAAAATATGTACTTCAATATGTTAACATTTTTAGGTTTCAAATTTTAAACCCGATTATTTAAAAAAAAACAGAGTGACAAAAAGTATGAAGTGCCGTGAAAAAGTTATTTTTTATGTTCCGTTTTATATTCAGCTTGTTCTCTTGTCTCACATAACGCTCTGATATCCTCGGCCTGTCGACCTTCTGAACTACAAGTGTAAACTCATCTGTGAGTCAATTTAAACTTGTAATAGTCACAGGCTTACAGTTTCTAGTAATGTGTTTATTATTCCGCTCGGATGCCGCTATAAGCTTAAACCGGTTCCACTGAAGTGTCAAATGTATAATCCCAGCCGTGGACCACCGCTAGGTGTTGTTCATAGGTTTCATTAACAGCGAGACAGTCTTTACAAGACGTTGATTGTAATTTAAGCAATAATATTAATAACGTCAATAATATCTAGGGGCATCTGTACATAGGTACGGTCATCGGATCCGAAAGTAAACATCAATTAACTTTATTTACACCCACACATGCCCAACAAACTACCTTCATGTGTGATGTTACTGAATATTAAAATACTTTTAACACAAGTTACTATTACTGCCTAGTTAATCGAGTGGTTGAGAGCACGACCACTGACCAAAGGATCTGGGTTCGATTCCGGCTCGGGCGAAAGTATTCCTGGGTTTTTCTAGTATAACACCAATGGTCAATCGTGGGACTGTACTACACTCTTTTGTCTACCCCTTCGAAGAAATACAGGCGTGATGTTACCTTATATCACAAATGGCTATTTTTATTCGCCTTATACGGCCCTTAAATGCATTGGATACTCGAAAGTCGCGTCAATATAGGATACATTTCTTCACATAGTAATTCTTTGACAGTGTTTCTGATACGAGAACGGTTAAAACAGAAACGGTCATGTCACTCAGTATCAGAGCAAATTCATCCGCGTTTAGTTCTTCTGTAATGAACTTATAATACCAAAATGAAGAGCAGAAAAACCAGGCTGAAGTAAACTTACGTCCGAGTATTTTCAGAAAAACCGCGCAGATCCAAATTATTTTCAAGCGTTCGTGTCACTGAAATAATCTTTTGTTATGTTGCATTGAGCTTTTGTACCGGTTTTCTTTGACTGCTTTTTCATCATTAGTTAGTATATCCAACAATGATTCCGGGCGGCATTTACAAATTTTGAAAAGCGGTGTTTTTAGGCTTTTATTTTATTTTTATTTTTTGTTTCTTTTATCTCTACTGAATTTTGAATACAATGCAATGTGACAAAAACCAGTGTGGATAAGAAACGGTGAGTTAAGCAACTAACTGTTTATGAATAAGACGCAAGTACCGGAGTCGAGAAAGAGGATTATTATCGTCATCTCAAGTTTCTTATGGGGTGGACAGAAAGCACTAAATGTGAAATATACACAAATGTACACACATATTCCTACAGACCTGTCCTGCTTCTTTTACATATTATCAATCTCTTCATACAAGAACGTCTCTTTCTCAGTCTTCTGACGTCCCATCAACCGATATCTGGCCAATAATTAACAAACGAGTTTTAATACAAGTTAGTCGTAGTATTGTTTCAACTGTAGGTAAACTCAACCGTCATTGTTTATAACAGTTAATACGTAAATATGTTGTTCGAACAAAGTACAAGTTGATTAAAATAAATTACAATACATTTTTATGTATTCGGAATAAATTTAAACTCCAATTAGAAGTCCATGTAGGTTAATTAGAAACAATTTGGTTTCGTTTCAAACTACTGCGGCTTAGTAGCTATTTCGATGTTATTTGTACAGTCATAAGATTCAAAATCTTATGAACTGTACTTTTCGATCTAAGCCCTATACAACATGGACATTGATATGGACAAGTGAAAAGTTATGAGTAAATATTGATACAAAAACTTCACTTTCGCAAAACTTTACATGACTCTACAACACGTAGAGTATGCAAGTACGTGTTAAAATAAATATTTTTTACTATAAAATGGCATACCTACATATAGTAATACAATTTATTGATAATATAATGTCTGTATTTCCCCGAAGAGGTAGGCATAAGACTGCTTTACTTCCACGTCTTACCAGCTGTGTCAATCACAATAACCTAATAATATTCAACCCGACGTGAGATCGAACCTGGGAGCTCTTGCATCGTAGTCACACTTGCAACCACTAAACCAACGGAGCAGTCTAAACTATATTAATCTACACAGTAAATACAAACAATTAAGAAGACCAAACCACGACATATTTCATCATAGTTGCGAATAACGCGCAAAGTTTTGACACACTCATAATATCCAGGTGTTATAAAGTTAATGATTTTGGCACGCTCAACATATTCAATGAAAGGGGGCGGTAAGGGGGTGGCGTCTGACATATTTTAATATATTGCTCTAATTCGCAAGCCTCCCATATGTAATGTTTCCTTCCATAATTAATTTTGTTATATCACCACGCTAGATCCCTAACGCGGGAGGCAGAGAACTCTGAAATCCAAAATTCTGTTCTTACAGACAATGACACGCTTCTTCGACATTCATTTATCATTGTCTTTTTACATGCACGCGAGTTTAACAATTCCAAATCCTCCATGGATCAGGACCAGGTTGATGACCAATAATGAAGGTTGGTATTACCTAACTGTTTAAATAGATAGCGAACTATGCATTTAACTACAAAGTACTTATCGTCCTTCGATGATGTAAATAACATCCGTATTTCCCTGAAGGGTAGTATTTGCATTATCTTACGACAACACTTTGGAAAAAAGGCTCATTAATGTGACGCGCGCCGAGTATTATTACTACAAATATTCATACAAAGAAAGAATATAGAGTTATAAAAAAAAGAATTCTCTTTAAAAACAACACAAAGTTCGTCATCTGGTGTAACTGGCGCCTTAATCACTATAGCTGGATGCGATAACGACTCGTTTATTTTGGACACAAAGGCGGCAATTACTGCAGCCGTGGCGGAAGGGGTGTTCCGTTTGCTGCCACTGAACATATCGCCCCAGAGACGTAAGTACATACAAAACTGGACTGGGCGTCATGCTATTTTAAATTACCTAAGCTTGATTTATGACGTGATGCAGTTTCTGAAATTTAGTGCACCTATTTTGTCCTTCCAGTAAGATGGTGTAAATAAATATCATTTTGTCGATTTTATCTCAAAGTATACGAATAAACACTCTTTATAAAATTCAAAATCACGGTTAAATATATTACGAATTTCAAAATAAAATAGACATGGAAAATAGTTGATGCCCAGATTACTTAAACTAATTATATTAACTAATTTAATTCGGTAAATGGCGTATCTGTTAAGTGGTTATTACTAAAACTGGGTCTGGTAGTCATGGGTGGAATTAAATATTTTGCAGCCACACAATATTTCGAATTTATTGATTGCCTCCTGCAAGTTCGAATACTGAACAAGATGTCCTGTTTCCGATACCTGGGTTAGGCACTATTTGCTTCTAACTTTAAATTCCTAACAGTACTTTGGAGACTGAATTTATGCCCAGTTTATGGCAAACCTATTCCATATTGAGATGTAAACGTAAGAAGTAAACCTAAGGGACACAGCCATAGGGTTATATACCGTTTAATACCCAGTTGAAGTACTGCATTTCAATTGAATTTGGCCGTAATTACCCTCATTATAGTAATAATATGCCTTATCTTTGTAATTAGAACTGAGCCACGTTCTCCTGACGCCGCCTGTAATAACCGACTTCACTTACACATGCCATTGTTTTATTTATAACATTCGCGTAAAACATTACCACGCCCATAAAAGGGCCTACTGCAAACACTTAAAATCATATGCTCGATATTTTCGTCCAGTGTTACACATGTACAAATCAAAAATGTGGGCTTGAAACTTTTTAAGTTAATGTGAGGAACGAATGATTTTTTATATTCTGCCATTAATTACTTTATAGCTGAAACAATTGATTTCTTATTCTTTATTGATCATTAATATTATCTTTAATCTTCAGGGAGCCTGGACTACTTGACTACGGTGACAGCCACGCTGCTACCTTCGAATTTTAAGAGATAACAAAGCATGTACTCGTATTTTGTACACGTATTAAATTATAAATCATTATGAGGGGTTAGTTATCATCGTCAACGTCAACCTATCTCAGTCCACTGGTGGACATAGGCCTCCCCAGAGAGCGCCATCGCGCCCTGTCCTCGGCTTGTCGTATCCAGCTTCTGCCTGCAGCCTTTCGCAGATCGTCATCCCACCTGGCCGAAGGGCGTCCTACACTACGTTTGCTGAGCCCCGGTCTCCACTCCAGAACTCGCTTAATTCACCGATCCTCCGTTCGTCAGTAAACGGTACCAGCCCATTGCCCTTCAGCGAGCTTATTGTTCGAGTTATATCTGTGATCTTAGTTTTCTGTCGGATAGTTTCATTTCTGATCCTTTTCTTCAGAGAAACTGCAAACATAGCTCGCTCCTTAGCACGTGGAACGACTTTGGACTGGTGAACTAGCCGCATTGCGTTCACGTTTCAGCTCCGTATGTCATGACGGGTTAGACACATTGGTTGAAAACTTTAGCTTTCAAGCATAGTGGTATGAACGAAGAGAAGAATCCTACTCTTGGCCTCCCTTTGAAAACTGTTTGTACATAACTGCAAGGTCTGCCCGAGGTATGTATACTACGAAAAGATTTGAAGAAGATGGTCATTTACGACGATAGGTCTCGGATCGATATGTTTCACCATGGCTTTGCTTTTCTTCAAATTCATGGCGAAACTTATTCGTCACGAGGCTTTAGTGTGTGACAAACTAGTCACTCGAACAATTCGCAAAAATACACGGAACAGTATATGAAAGCAGAGAGAGCAAATAAATCCCTATTATGTTGACAGTGAGCGATAAAGGTACAAAGGTTCTCAAATGCACACAAGCCTGGGGCAGAAATGTTTAATGAGTTCAAAGTCTCCCATGTCAAATATTTCTTTTAATGACCGATTTGCACCCCAATCCGGAATTCGGGGACTATAATCTTCACTACCCTTGTATCTTCACCCCAGCATTAAAAAAATTAATTGAACCCTGCAATTACGCGCAGGGGGCAGTTCCCACCGAAATGGGGCGTCAAGTACCTCATGGAAATAGCTTTCGGAACTTAAGTGTTATGATTTAATAAGGCTGAGCTTTTTAGGGTTAACTTAGTTCTCCCTGCGGCTTGTTTTTCTCATCAGTAGTATAAATATTCGAAAAACATGTCGACCACGAAGTGCTTCGCGTAATCAAATGAGTTATTTTTGTAGGTAACATTTTAATAAGTTAAAAAATCGTGTTTTAGCGGTCAAAGAACATCTTAGAAGGAAGATAACTTGTGGAAACAAATCCAATTAATTAAATAAGTTTGTTTTCGAATAAGTTCTGTTTAAAGTTACGCGTGATACTATAAATACTATAAGTCTTTCAAGATACAGAATTCGCCTATAAACACAGTGTGGTTTCTTTGTCTGTTTATAAACGTTTTTTTTTGCTTACAACCAAATCTTGTACTGAATAAATGCATTTAATTATGCCTCACTTAATTGGATCCGCGGACCAAAGCTTGGCACCGCATCTCTTATTAAAAATTTTCCCTTGTCATACTCACTCAGCCGTAAACCGTTTCATATATTCTAAGCATTTTTTCCCGAGCTCAACGCCAGACGTGCTCTTTAGGGTTGTCGCCATTATCATGTTATGCTGTAAAAATATGGCTTCAATTAATTTTTATCTGATAAAATTTATTTTATGTTTTGCGAGATAAATTGTGCATGTAATATTACTTGTTTTTTTTACAGTAAGTTATTTTAAAAAACAGTCAAGCATGTTACATCAATCATATATTATTATTGGAATAAACAACCTTACAATAAAACGTTACGTTAAGGTATAAATGCGTGGGTGGTACTTCCGCATTTCATTGATATATATTTCTGACGCCTATATTCATTCAAATATTGACAGCCCTACGCTCCGACCCCAACACAATACGCATCGCAACAACCGATATAAAATTGAAATGCCTGAAACGTGCTTCAAAATATAATTGAGTCTTTGTGTTCTACGCGCTACCTTGTAAAGGGTACTAGAAGAATAATCCACAAACAAATATCGACACTGTTGTAAGGCAATAAAGTTCGTAATGAACTTGACGGTAGGCATGGCTGTCATACATATGCATACTCCTGCGTTCTTGTTCCAACTCCCGGCTATTTATTTCAAGTAAAAAGGATTCATGTCTATGGAAATAAATTGTAGCAAACTCTCGAGCACTGCGGCTTATTAATGCGGCTGCGGTGTGCGGTCGACGTCCTACGTCTATTCAGATATAACGCAGTAAATATTGAACAGTTGCGATCATAAAAATATGAGAAAAACTCAGTCAACTTCAGTTTGGTTAATTTGTACCTACGTACGAACTTATGTCGATAATCTGTAAAAATCGTATAATACCTAATATGTATATACTCGTACATATTGACACGCCTTCTTTAGCAGTAGGCGAATAAGGATTTACATTTGCATGATATATGTAACGACATTAATGTCCGGAAAAGAGAAAACAATAAAAAGAGGAAAAAAAAATATAACCACTTAAATCGTTACAAATATAATCGTGTGTCACGCTCATGAAACATTTAACGAAAATTTAATATAAAAAACAGAATATGTACTTATCTTTGTTTAGGTTCAACACGAACTTTGAAATGAAACGAGCGAATCACTTTTTGCAAGAAGAAACGCTGTAAGACATTATTTATCAACTGAGCTCAATTCATTTAAGTCGCTGCAAGTCGAGGCGCCACGTGACTAATTATAGAGGCTTAATTGATAGTGCCATGGGTAGCTCTTTAGCAGAGAAGCGATCGATAAACAGGTGGAGTTTACAGACATGTACCCGATAATAAGTAAGATAAGATAATAAAAATACACCAATTTGACTGATCCTTTGGTTCACAGGTTACTGAACATGCCCGCTGTGCTCTGTGAGACACATTTGACGTATTCCATCAATGTTAGACGTGACAAATTAGTGTTTATTTCACTAAGTTAATGGATGAAATCAAGAGCCTTAGCCGAAGCACTTATAGAGTCGTTGCCGTTGTGTAAGATTAGCAGTAAAGGCAAATATTTACTATTTATTATTCGTGTACATGTAAAATTAATGGTGTTTAACTCAAATTATTCTTACGCAGTCGTGGTCAACGGACTCTATAGAATGCCTCAGTTCATACGAAAATGATATGACGATTAAATATTTTATAGTAAATAGTGTACATATTACATTTAATATAGTCCTCATATTTTATGGGATTCAGATATATTTCATAGGACATAAAGTTGGTACTAGGATTGTTCACTAAAATACAATGTAACATATATTGCATTTTTGTCCAAGATACAAAATTATTTACGAAGACAACATCAATATTTTATGATGCAGTAAGGAATGGCCTTGTAAAAGTGAAAGCACAGGAATTAAGACCAAAAAAAGAATAGTGTTATTTTTTATTCGATAGTTAAAACGGCAAACAAGCTTACTATTTCTTTTAGAAATAGCTATCCCCCCCTCTCCTCCTTCGTGCCCATAAATCCCTCACTGAACATGGGGCAGGAGATCGCAGAGCACAAACGCGCGCACCACTATCGCTTCTACTCCACCTCATAAGAAAAAATTAGGAACAATTAAAAAAGAAATTCTATGCATAAATAATTTTAATTGTTAAGTAGCTAACGAAGCACATCCATCAAATGAACTTAGCAAAGAGGCAGATTGGAGTCGGTAATTATTTACAAACACATCGGGCACTGGTCCTGACAGCAGATTAATGCCCCGGTCCCCAGGGGCGGGGCAGCCACTCCCACAGCACTGTCTATTTATTAGAAACTCGCTGGCTGAGCCCGAAGTATTAGTATCACACGCTTAACAGAACATTATAACAAGAACATGACCGTACATTTAAATTTATTTATTATTATCTCCGTGTGCCGACTAGCATTGGGCCAGCGTGGCAGATTATAGCTCTAATCCTCCTTATACGGAAAGGAAACTTTAACAGTGAAATAATAAAGAATGTAGATTTTGATGATTATTCGGTTCGGCAAATCGTTTCTGCTTCAGACTTCGAAATAATGGAACCCTTCCGGTGTCCATTTCTTCCGTTTCATATATCCTGGAACTATTCACAACGAGAGTAGATAAGCACTTTCCAGGGAAGCGTGCTACATTTCGAGCAGCATCGCTTTCCATCAGGTGTGATAGAAGTTAAACGCGAGCTAATTGTTAAATAAAAAAGTATATATTTCATATTTTACAGAAAATATATGAAGGCATCGAAAACGTA
>DWFO01000568.1:0-19591 GCA_018246595.1 Mimoniades nurscia nurscia
GAGCCTATTGCCATGCATCGGGCACATATCCAGACTCCGAACCACTACTAGAAAATCTAAATTAGAATTTTTTTTGTCGTGTTCGACCCGGGAATCGATTGATTGTGGCTAATTTTATAATAATTATTATTCAACTTGTGACTTTCCGTGTCGGGCCGGAGTGAGGATACATTCCCCGACCGGGTGTCGAGATACAGGGTGTCGTTAGAGACAACTAAACTCGGCGCTGGAAGATCGTGGTATGACGCGGTCTGTCTTTAGGCGCAGCAAAATGCCCTGGCCGCCCACGGGCAGCAGCGTAGGCGGTGTGACAAGCAGTGCTCTGCGATCCCCCATCCTAATTCCAAGCGTGGGGACTACAGGCATAATCTGTAACGGGATTGCCTATGTCTGGGTCTGCCTATGTCCAGCAGTGGACTGCAATTCGTTGACGACGAAAGATGAGACAAGCTTTCACAAACGATACTAATCCATACCGGATTCTATATGTTGTTTATTTTCAAATTGGAAGGAACATTTAACTACGTTAAGCCTAATTCTTACAATCACGCCTGTATTTCACCGAAGAGCTAGGCAGAGAAATGTTTTACTCCCACTTTTCACCAGTTATACTAAATAATTGGACATTATGTTATACAAGTACCTAATAAGATTTGTTAACATTGACTATAAAGATGTTGAAAAGATTTTTTAAGGTAAACGAAGTCGTAGAGTGAGGTATGTAAATCACACGTAATTGTAGTCGTGTCGGCGTCGTTTGTGTGATACGGGGGCATTTTAACTTCGATATCTGAGAACGCTTCTGGACTCCAGCCAATAAATACGTCCAAAAAGGTTTTTTGGGTGCGGGACATTAAAATATGTCCATATTCAATATATAAGAGCGCATATAAGCATTAAAAATTCAGTTAAATCTCTAACCATATAAGACAAAACTAACTGAATTAGATATATAACAATACTCTCAGATAAATTAGTTAAATTGTTTTGGTTTCTTTGTGTTTATCAGATATGAGTTTATTTCGATAATGTAAAGCTTTCTCTGTGATAGTTCAGAGCACATAATATCATCGTGATTAGGCTCTTTGATAACAATAAACAGATTAATTTAAAAACCTAACAGCACGCCTGTAATCTCCGAAGAGGAATGCCGAGGAATACAGAACGCCCGTATGTTTCATCAGTTACGTTCATATTCTACATCGGAATACGTGGTGACCTTATTGCTATACATCGGACACTAACCCAGACTCCAAGACACTACAAAAAATTCTAATCTAGAAAATTCCAATAGTACTCTACATGAGAGCGAACCCAAGACTTCTGGATTGGCAGCACTATTAATCGTTTGATAGTCACAGTTCATCGTTAATTAAACATTAAATTTTTAAATTATTAGTCTGTTTCAAACCAGTTCTGGAATTGTCTACGCGTTATAAAGAGGATTTTTACACAATCCCTACGCTGACTGTGCGGGTTGGGAATCGTCATTCGGTTTTTCTCCTTTACCACTAATAACGTATGCGCGTTTTTTTTAATAACTTTATCAATAACACGGCTAGTCCCCTATATTTCATCATCAATCCGGCGCTGATTGATGGAAAATTCCATTTGGGCATTGAGTTAGTCCTTTGTTACAAATTTACTATAAAGTTTAGGAATTTACTAAAAAGTGACAGAATTACGTTTTTCAATTAGATAGTAGGATGCAACAACTTGCCAGACGCGTAGAGGAAATTAAAACGAATAAAGTGCGGCGTAACCTAAAAATCAACTTACAGTAAGGAGACGTAACTCAAAGTGACTGAAGGGGAATGATTAGCGGCCCGGAATAATGAAAAACATTGGTTATAACGCCACAAAGGTTATTACACGAAACGGGATAGATACCACAGTTATCGTGATTATGTTTTTCTACAAAGCCGCCAATTGTACACGACGTTTATTTTACACTGGTTATTCATTATTTACTGGTTATTTCACTATTGGGCACTCGGTGATCTCTGCCTACTACGTAAGGGTACCTCGCGTAATGGCATGATAATAATATGATGTGTAATAAAAATAAAATTTTCCTTAAGCTTCCTATATTAACCAAGTTTGTATTTTACACCGTAATTGATAAATGATTCAAACTCGATGAGATATTATTAATCCGGCTTCAAGTAGACAATACATGTGATTTTGACAAAAGAATATAAACCTAAAGGCACGATTTAAAGGAATACGGTTCAGAAATAATAATATTATTAAAAAACAATCGGCACACAATGATGCACAGCTGCATCGATCGTCGGACTGTGCGGTATATAATAATATAACATCACGCCTGTATTTACCCCAAAGATATAGACACAAGGGAGTAGAATATTATTGGGTAAGTATACTACCATACAAACACACGAATCCAGAATCGAGCAAATCCGAGTAACACGGTATTAAAAGTATGAAACATACGTATAACCGACGTGTAGAATATGCGGGCCTGGCCGAACCCAGACGACATAAAACACATTATTCACATAATATAATTCACGTGTGGATATGAACCCGTTACCCGTATGGTCTGTTACAGTTAATTAGGACCAAATTGATCAACCGTCCGGGCCGTAACTAGCGGACGCACTTAACGAAAAGTTAGCTCTTTAACACAGCACCGGGACCCTTCGTAAGTGAATTACATTAGGGTCCCGACGCTCGTTCCGTATAGATTACCTACCTAGTAAAGACTGATGACTGTTCTTTTTGTTAAGGACGCCCTTTCAATTATATTGCAAATACAGGCAATAGTTCACTTGCGAATCATGAAAATATATAATACAACATCACGCCTATATATCTCCGAAGAGGTAGGCAGAGGAGCGTAGTGCACTCCCACGGCATTCACCTATTATTTAATACATGCCACAATAGATTAAACGGCGAGATCATTAATTAATATTATCTATGTATATATTAATATGTAAAAAAATCGTTACACTTATTTTTCAAAATATTGCGCGGATAGTTAGTATACATAGCTAAGGACTGCTGAAAGTTACATTTATATATGTATAGGTGTTATAAATATGTACATTGTAATATATTAAATAAAAAATATTCATTATTTACATTCATAATGGCCTTTAGTATTTACTTAAAAGGATAAGAGTAATGTCATAGACGTTAAAGTAATATTGTTAATAACTTGAAAGGCACAATTAAGATAGTTTATCTAATTATATTTTAACTAGACAAATTGGGTATCGGCGAACTCGGACCTACAGTCCGATACGTTTTAATTCAGCCACAGCGATACCCTATTTTCTTTTATAGTATAGTATGATGTATGTAGTACTATGACGTCTGGTAGAGAATGCCATTGAGCAATAAGGCAGCCCAATGTAACAAAGATTTAGCTTGAAAGTAAAGAACAAATAAACAGAAATACGATTTTGAACATTATCTTAGTAGTAGGATTCGAGAGTTGGAAGATCACATAACAAAAAGGAAAAGTAAGAAACTTGTGATTTAGATGTTGCAACTTACAGTAAGGACACTTCCTCGATAGGAAGTCGGATAATTTACTAAGGGAATTCGTTATCTTCGTCGAGACTGATAAATGTAGTTAATTTTAATTGTGACAAGGACAGGGCGCGGTCCCGCTCTTTATTGGAGACCAAACAGTGGACTGAGAAAGGCTGAGGATGAGCAAGTTTTGAACATACACTTCGACTGCAGTTTCCTCTGTTTCACCTAAATAATATATTATCTGTCAGTCACACCTGGAAGTGCGAGCATTGGTAATTACAAAGAGTACACCTTACATTATGATTGATGTCTGCCGCGTCTATCGGATATATACATCTTTACTTGTATGTTAAGATCCTTGATTAGTGATTTGAAGTTTGCTAGCGCGACAGGTACTTGGTGCCTGTTTCGCTATCGACAAGAAACTGGAATTGGCCTTCTCATCATCAGTCTATTGCTGTCCATTGATGGACATAGGCCTCCCCTGTCGATGCTGGTCATGCGGGTAGAAGCAGCTCGTAGAGCACAATATCTCGCGCCGCCCACGCCGCTGGCTGCCCACATGCGCCCAGGGCATTGAGGGTGTGATCTGTGAACGCTAGGTTTAGTCACCTTTTACTACACCTGCATCCTAGTACGGGATCGGTGAATATATTCATACTTCGCCCCGACACGGATTGCTTAGGAGACCGACCTCTGGCCTCGAGGTTCTGCAGACCACCTGTAAAGCTCCTGCCCTTGTCTAAATGTGTTAATTCGTTGTATTTGGTTTAAATGCCACCAACAGTCAAGCAAACACCAAAAACGAGAAACAATGCATCAGAGTTTTTTCTCATATTTCATGGTGGGGCGTGTAACATAAGTGGTTTATCGTGGAAGCGTACTGAATCCCTCTGCCTAGCCCTTAGGAGCTTTACAGACTGGTGTTACGATGTAACACACCTGATGACACTAACGCCATCTTCTCTCCTATCACTATTCTTATTCACTGTCTCACTCGCGTGTTTTTCAACAACACCCCTGCGTGTATTCTCTCCCGTGCGCTCGTCAGAAACTAGATAAGAATCGAACCTTCTAATAGGGGTCGCGATTATCTGGAATCAGTGCACTCGAGCCCTGACGCCGCTCGCTTAGACCATGTTTAACCATTCATACTTCCTTAGTAGACAGTAGGCACACCCGATAGAAGATTGAAATGTATGAGTTTCACGTGATGGTCATTTTTGTAGATGGTAATCCTTAATAGTGAATTTGTGATTTCGATAAATGTATGTTTTATTCATTAACGGGTACACACGCTCCATGTACACCCGATCCATCCAGTGAAAGCTCTCCACGTTTTACTGAATGGAACGTGGTCAATGATGTATTATCGTTGAGAGTGAGCCGCTGAACAAATAAGAAATAATGCACAGCATTCTCTCTTTATTTTCGAGAAGAAACCTGATCGATCATACCACAGAGGTAAAAAGGAAGTTCGTGAGAACGAAAATGAAAATTCCCAATACCTTACACTACAGCATTCCGCTATAAAGATATTCCAAATAAGCAATCCATTAAAAGTCCAAACAAGAGCGGCCGAATTACGAGCATTAAATTAATTTTAACTTTCTTAGAGCTCGTACAACAATGGTACCCGCCATTAGGAAGGGCCGGATCCGGCAAACGAATTACAGACGGAAACCTGGAGGCTTTCGAGACGATGTTTGATCCGACACAAGTCGGCCAAGGAGAACGTACTTATTCGTTGCGAACTTTTCGCCGCTTACAATTTCGTATCGCCTAATCAATAAATATTGCTTAACAATCGGCAACGGCACACACGTGCACGTTCTAACAGTTGTTTCAATTGTAAGGAACTTTAACTATTGGCCGAGCACATTCGAAATGCAACCGTAATTCATTTCTATTTGGAACGCAATTGAAATTTGTAACCCTCGTGTCACAATTACAAGTCTGTAGTCTATGCTACCGTTGGAGCATAGGCCACTATCTTTAACAATGACGGAATCAATATAAACAATTAATATTTGTATTTTACTTTATTCAATCTATAGTGATTTTAATACTATATACGTGTTATATAACAGTATGTATTATACAAAAACTTTAGCTTTTTGCTCTCCTCTGTATAACTAAAGTATGCTAAATCTCATACTACTCCACACGAGCAATATTCTTACAAAGTGGTACAAAGATTTCCCTTGACGTATTAATATTATAAAATGAATATTTTATATCACAAAATCCGCGGCAAATATTTTTTTGGATCTGGGCATAGGTAGATATCTAGATGGGAATGTTTGACTTTTTTTTATCTATTCCTGTAAGCAACCATGCACAGCACACAGACGTGCTAAGGCGTAAAGATTTTGAATAATTCATGTTATTGTTGCTGGAACAAGAGGCAGGCGGCGAGTAGGTATGGCAGAGTAATCGCGTAAGCTTATGGTACGATTTCAATGCCAAGGTAACAATTTTCTCCGAAATACACTCATAATATATTTTTTTCCTTTCACTATTGGACACACGTCTCCTTTCTAAACAATTTTGTTTAATAGATCATTACTATAGACAAATGTAATAACATTAGACTTATTTCGGATCATATACAAAACAAACTTATTTAATAATTCAAGAGCTATGTTTACTGATATGATATTAATGGGTAACAACAATTAGTTATCGGTTAGCTATAAAAACGAATAATATTACACGATGTTTAAAAGAGATCGAGAGAGAGAGAGACATATTTCTAACGATCGTTAATGTTTAACTATTAAACTAGAGGTTTAAAGACAACATTAAATATACATTTAAAATTTATTTTACAAGTACAGTACCGAAAATACAGATTATTTCAAAATTACTGAATCATTGTAAAAATATACTCAAGCAATCTTTTACGTCATGACTAACATATTTCAAACGATTCAAACGTAGGTAGTTGAATATTAAAAAAAACCTAAAGGCAACTAAATTGTTACATACTATTAATTACTAGTTTTGAATATAGATTTATGTCAAATGTATTACCGGATATCAAGTAAAATTAGGTAGAAGCCTAAAACTACATAAGGGGGGTATAATTTACCTCCCAAAGCTAAGCTGCCCGACCGAAACCGACTCGGTACCTGCGTGCATTATGGTTACTATCCGGCGCGCAGGTAGCCGACCCGGCGGCTGTAGCGTAGTAAATACCGAACCGAACAAAGAGTATATTATGTGGGAATCGTTTTTCTCATGGCCCGTATAGTGCGTGCCGCCGAAACCTAAACTATAGTTACTACCAATCAATGCGAATATATTTTCGATTTTATTCTTGTTAAAATAAATAGCATCTCAATTTTCATTGTTAAATTTAATAATTTAATTGCATAAATAAGTAAATATAATATAATTAAAATAACATAATTTTAATTCACTGAGGGCCGCCACAACGATAACTATGGTTGATAGCAATCAATGTAAATAATGTCTCAAATTAATTTACATCTAACAAATACGCATCCTGATTTTCATTTTTAAATATAATGTTTTACAAGTAATAATATCCTTATACGTTGAACATGGGTCAAATTGAGATATTTAAAGTGCTGATCTCATGTTAACAGATAATGGCAGGCGAAAATCAACTGTTTTTGTCAATACAATCGTCTAGTTGACTAATGCAATATTAAATAAAATTGTTCGTCTCCTTCGATAGTTTGTTCTTTCATTTGCCATACATTTGAACATATCATCAAACAACGGTCAATTAATATTTAGCAAAAACATACGGTGGCTGTCAGCTAGATTTGCCATAGTGATAATTTACATTGTGGGATAAAAAAGTACGTTCCAAAGAATCCGATATCACCTGGAACGCTTGGATACACTAGTACGAGTTGTGGTCTGCACGTTCACCTTGAGCCTGAACGCGTTACCATAATCTCTTCTTCTGTTCTGTTACTATTATGAATCATACACGTTTATCATTAGTTGATTGTGCTAAATGCAGCCTAATATAATATGAAATATATAGACAGATCTTATTTCAATCGTACATTAAAACCCCCACGTGAAACTTGTTAAATATTAGTTTATCTAAAATTTACAATGGGTGTCAGGTATGTAATTAAAAATAACTTACGTATTATTATAAAAAATATTAATTACCCACTCATTCAGTTTACCTTAGGTCACTGTTTATTACAATTCTCTAGGTTAATGTAATGTGACTAAATTATTTTTAGATTGATGATCCATATAGCTACCTATGAATTTGCATTGTAATGAACAATTTAGTTCCAGCTCTCAGATTGCAACAATATTTCGTTTTCAGAGCGAGACAGACTATGTTTAGTTAATAATACTAAGAAGGGTGATATTTTCATCTCGAGTAACAGTTTGCGAGGGGCGACCGGACTAAAAATACACCCCTACGCACTAAACAAGTAAAAATTGCAACGGTAACTCGCGTCTTTCTTAGCAATACAAATGTATCTCAACCGTTTAGCATTGCAACGGGTTTTTCCTCTTGAAGACGCTCTGTTTACATCGGATTAATATAAATTTGATTCCAGCAATAAATAAGCCTAGTTACATACAGTCATTAAGCATTACTGTCTTTCTGTCAGACAAAGGTTAACAGCCCTACCGCGGAAAAGAGCAGAAACAATGAAATTCATTCACAGTTCAATGTCACAACAATTGATTCATACGGAGTAAATGTAACATTATTATGTACTTGAAATAGTATTAATTTTAGGTTAAAAATATGCAACACAAAGTAATACCCGCCCATATACGAAATTAATCTATAGCAAGCCTTGATCCAAAGAGAATAATGACGCTCTCGAATACCTACTATTGGGCATTCTGTCAGCATCTTTCGTGTTTATACGAATAGACAACAAACGGCGAACTTCAATACTTGTCATTATCATTACTATAATTACAATTGCTCCCAAATAGACTTATACGTAACGTATATAATATTTTATATATAGATGCCATGTATATCAATAGATGGGTACGATACAAGGCTTATGGTGTACATTAACGTTGAAATCTCCTCTTCGTTAGTAATAACGCCATGCGCCATCACCTCGTATCGTGTATAAGTATGCATTTTCCACCTATCAAACATTTTCACTCATAAATCACATTTCTGATAATGGAGGAAACTAATAAAATACATATACTCACAGGATAGTACATCCCCTGCGGCGGCAAAAAAAAGGCCCCTGAGCCCCACAGCTTGCCGTTTGTATTTACTTTGTACAACACAAAAATACACTCAACGAACGCCCTTCTGCTGGGCGTTAACTTCACACCACAAAATTTATAAACTCGAAGTAAACATGAGTAATATGTGATAACTGTAAAGAATATTAATAATTTTGATCTGGTTAGTTCAATTTTAGGTTATGTGAATTCAGCGCGGAGGAACGCGCTATAGCACTGAAAGCGGTTGACGTCGATGTGCAACAACGGACGGGCACGCGTGGCGGGCGACTCAACGAACTCGTGCGAACCGCCGTCTGTATGACAGAGATAGCATGTTTTTACTAAGTTCGGTCATTGGAATGCAATGATTATCTCCCTTTCTCGCACGTTATACACGCTGTACGCACAGTACAATCGTTTGGTTCATTATCATTATATTTGTTTTTATTTTACAATCATAGACAGCGCTCAACAATATAATATAATATTATACTGTGTCCATTATAAAGCTCTTAATTTTAACGTTACTAATTTGCCAAAATATTAGCTTATGCTCTTTAGAAAACTTATTTTCTACGTGAATTGATGCTAACCGCATTTGATAACTTATTAAAAGTAATGGTATTATGAATAAATGTTCATCTCCACAAAGTTTTGTAAAGGAAAGTAATTTTGTTAAAAGGCGAGAGTGAATGAAAGAGACAAAGATAATTGGTGAGTTCTCTATTGTAGGTCCTTGTCGTACAGCCGAGAATAGTTCGGATCAATGAATCGTTCCCGAGCCCCCGATCCCGGCGTCATCCCAAGTTCCCAACCTATGTTCTGTGCTCCCTCTCCTCTTGATCCACCTACCTCCTCCCGCAGGGAGAAGTTTTATTACGTTGAGCTTAGCGTTCACAAATGTTTATTCATATATTTTATTCATGCGAATTTATAACTATAGCAAATGTATTGTCATAAAAAAACAACTAACAATAAGTAGACGTCTCATTTTAATATTTAGTTAAATAATATAGGGTAGCTATTTGATTTTTTTCCAAGAGTCACAACCATTTGTACAATTTTTTTAATAAGTATGCCATTCTCATTTTTGAAGCAGACATATATGTATATAGTCATAAAAGATACTTACCTACTTATAGAAAACTTGTAGAACTTTTAATTAGCACCTCCTGATGTTCCATGTGAATCAGTTACTGGTGACCACTATTTAAACATGCGAAGACAGGTCAATGCCTTTTTTATTTTTGTAAAAAGAGCGAGTATTTTTTTTTAATAATGCATTCATTAATATTTTTATTTTATATTAACATATCTTCAATAAACGTTTCATTAACAATTTTACCGCTTAAGTTAGTTGTGGATACGTCAGTTTCATCTTCACATGGTTTGAACTACTGAGTCAAGAAATATAGTAACAATAAAGAAACACTAGTGATTTGATGCAGGAACTGAGAGTAAACAAGCTGTAGTAATAGGGAGCAACGGTAACAATGCGGACATCCTATTGTCCCGGTGCTCTTCGGGTAGAGTTGCCAACCGTCCTGTTTTCCCAGGAAATGTCCTGTTTTTGGTAGTGTACTGAAATGTCTTGGATACTTTATAAGAAGCGTCCTGGGTTTTTAAAATAACCTGGCAATGTCATGTATTTTAAATTCGCGCACCACTTTTGCAACCATTAAGTGACCTATAAATATGATTATTATTACGTCTTGAATCTCATTTAACCTATTTTAATTACATACTAATTAACTAGTGCTACTACAATAATGCCTCCTATTTTTAAATTGGGTAGTCCTGGTTTTTCAAATCCTTATAATCCCATTGACTGCCTCGTTGGTCGCGTTGGTTGCAAGTGCGACTGCCGAACGGGAGGTCCTGGGTTCTAATTTAGATTTTCTAGTAGTAGCTGGGAGTCTGGATATGTGCCCGGTATATGGCAATAGGCTCACCATCTATTCCATCTTTGGACTTAAAAGTATCAGGTGAAACGTGGGAATGTTCGACATTCCTCCGGCTACCTCTTCGGGGGTTACAGGCGGGATGTTACTTTTTCTTAAAATCCTAGTAGTGAAATTCAGGGTTGGCAACCTTATCTTCAGGTAGTGCCGACCCTATGGTGCGGCAATGGGATGAAAGAGATGTAAACTAGCAAGTTTCTTTTAAGAAAAGCGTGAGTGCACTGTGCACTACCTACCTAAACTAATTGCTTTAAAAATATTACAATTCGCTGCTAACATTCCTACGTGTTGTCGATAGATTATTTCTTAAGAAAATAACGCCTGTTTCCTTGAAGGGGTAGAAATGGCAGTGTAATACGCTCCCACGTTTCACGAGTTGTATTGTAATACGTCCCGCAATAGAATGTTACAATTACAAGTATTAAAAAGCTTTTGATAGACATGCCAAAATCAAGCATTGTATAATTTATCTAATATTACGCAGACAACATATATGTAAATATATAGGAATTTAATATTTAATAGTTACAGGTAACTGGTACCTACATAAGGCAGACTACGACCTGTTTTCAACAGTGGAACGACAAGAGCCATGATGGAGTTGATAAACCGCTATGTAGCTTAAAAGCGTAACATAACGCCTGTAATCTCCGAAGAGGTAGACAGAAGAGTGTATTTCACTACCACGTTTTACCACTTACGTTGACGTCCCAATATGAAGTAGGCGATGAGCCCATTGCCATGCATCGGGCACAAATCCAGACTCCGGCCCACTACTAGAAAATCTAAATTAGACAAATCTAATAGTAGATTCACGATTTGAACCCAGGACCGAGCAATCGGCGGTCGCGGTTGCAACCAACGTGACCAACGAGACAGACTGTTTAGCTTAAAGATTATTTAAAAAATGTATCTATTATTTAAAGATCTTCTTCTACGTGTCGATAGTTGATCGTGAGTGATCAGCTATCGTGGTGAATGGATTAGTCGCAATGTCCAGGGTGCGCCGGGCACTGGGCAGAATGTGCGCGTATTTAATCAGACACAGTCGCCGTTAGAGTAGGTTATTATTTAAAGATAATATAACATCTATCATGTAATGATATTATACCGTCGACCACGTTATAATTGAGGGCATTTATACTACATTTACGTAAGATTTGCCTAGATTTACCTCTCTAACCAGTCGAGGAATGTGTTTTACGAGATAACAGCAATACCATAGCTATTACGCCGAATGTCTTACCAGCAGTGAACCGAAACCGCAATAATACAAAGTTTGGGTATGTGCTTGAGGTATTTTGCCGAGCAAATAGTAAGCAGTTTACGTGAACAGGGATTACAAAATATTATTTGCTTTATTTTCACTTGTTATGTTAAGCATACATTTAAGAATAGTTTAATTTATAATTAACTGAATTTACAATTACCTACCTACATACAATTAATTTAAATGACGTAATTTGTTTAAAATTAGTTTAAATAAAGTTGAATTTAAAATTTAACTAAGTATGTAAATTTCAAAACTGTTAGTTTTTATTATTAATATTGTGATAGTCAGCTGTGTTTTAGTTTCCAATGAGTTACGGTATAAATACTTTTCTTAGAATTAATATCAGGACATTTAGTACACCAGAAGCCTTAGTCCACTCATCTATACGACAGTTTGATGGTTCATGACTTATTTCAAAATCAGAGTCAATGGTCTGTGTAAAGATGTAAAACTTAATGCGATCGTTTGAATTATAAGTTTTAAAAATATAGAAAAGCTAAGAGGAGAAGACACATTGGGTTTCTCTTCCAGCACGTTCACATCAACCTAAGAAATTAGGTATTGTTATGACGAATCTATCGAAAGCGACTGTCAGAGATAAGAGTTAAACCGTTGAACGGTGGAAGGGTAGACGAAAACAGGTTTGAGATTACCTAACAAATTGCAGGATTATGTGGTCAATGAGTTCAAAAGCATTGCTAAACTCCTATAGAACCAATATAGTTACTGTCGCCTGAGCAGCTCCGTTATAAATACTTCTTTATCTATCGCCGCTTCTTCTCCATAGCGAGGAATTGTCCGAAGCGGTGATAGTTTCATTTTGACGCACAGAAAGTGTTCTAGTGAACCAGTTTGGAATAAATGACATTTGAATTTGAATATTTTGTATGGATCGGGTCGAAAATGTGATTGAAAGAAGCTGAGAAGAAAATTCCAAAATATAAATGACAGATTTTGCAGATACTTATACATTTCTTTATGCTTTAAGCTGGTAATAAACAATCAAATTGTCTTTGAATGTGACCGCCATCTTAACTGTTCGGCTATTATTCCATGCACTGTCTTATGCAGTTTTGCATTTTGCCTTACAGCTAAGCATGATAACACGGCCTTCGCCGTCGGTAGGCCGTAATGTAGGTCAAGTGTAAAAAGTTCTATTTTTATTTTTATTTTGGTCAGTGTTTGCCAGACAAAGAATTTAAATTCTGCCTACTAACGGGATAGTGAAGTTATATTCGTGTGTACCAGCATGCTCATAGTAGCTACAAATTGTTGCAATTTGTTTTCATAATCCGTCAGGCGGGATGTAAATAATCTTCCCAATTCCTCTAAGTGTGTTAGCAGGCTGGATATCCACGATATGAATTTAAAGAAGACCAATCATAAAAAAGTTAATGCGAGAGAAATTATTTGGTGTCAATTTATATTAAATTTTCTTGTTTACTTTTATAATAAAGTAACCTAACCCATATCTTCACGCCAGGTCCCTTGCGGGGTAGGCAGAGAACACAGAGTGCCAAATATCTCTATTCTTACACACCTGTCGTGCTTCGTCCACATCCATCACTCTCTTCATACTTTTATATTAAATTAACCTAATTACTATTTACTACATTTTTACTTCTAAGAACAAAAAGAACTTGGGAGAAGAACATTAAATAAGCGCGACTATAATGTAGGTCGCATTATACGAATTTGATTTCAGTACTACTCTGCTTAACGATAAATAGTGGATGATGATTTACATTAGCCTTGAATACTTTTCTAATTAAAGTTACATAGTCATATCTGTCCCGATAGGTACATTATTCTTAAAATATATGCGTAGAATTAACATACGCTTTGAGTTATGGAACATACAGCTAGCGCCATCTGTTTAAGTGTACGTTGGAAATGTTATGCCTCTACTGATTAACGAGGTGCGGTGATTTCAAACGAAACGAGGCGGGCGACTTGGGCTATCTTAACTCTATGCTGAGTAAGACCATTGTCCGCTAGATGACACCACAAGATTTTTTTATTGGATAGAGAAATAAAGCCAATGAGGGTAATACACTGCTTGTTTATATTATGAATTTAATTGAAAATTATTTATAACGATCAAAACCTAATCACAATAATATATAACTTGTCTTGATTAACGAACCAATCAAATGTTGGGGTACAACGATAATGTTTCAAGGACAATACATATTTGATTATGTTTAAAAATATAGATATCAAGCAAAAATTCGATAAGAAGCCAGGTTCAACCTTTCTGCACCTTACATAAAGTAGGTATTCGTAAAAACTATAATATACCTTCTATACTAATAAACTATAATATACCTTCTTAATGGTCAACCCAGCTCTCTTGTTATTACTATTAATTGAAAGACACTGTTTATATATTGAAAATGTTTAATAAAAAAATCATGTTTAAGAAGCTTTTGTGTAAAAAAATAAAGCTCTGATAGTGATGCTGTAAATACTATAACAAAATAGCCAAATAATTATTAAATATTTGGTGTGTCTGACGAGGCGAATTAAGAACGTTTAGACAAGAAAAAGTAGGTACATATAGGTACTTAGTTGATGGCTATAGAGATACGTACCCAAATGCAGTTGTCTATATAACTCCAATCTTCATGCCACTCCATCAACAAGAAATACTTAGCATTCATTATTATAACAAAACACTGCATTTAAATCATAACTTATGTTCAATTAACTGATTCCGTGTTTTTCGTAGAGTTCGTAAAACTTTTCAAACACGCCTCATAAAGAAAACTGCTCGTAGAATCTAAAGTTCTAAATTTGAAATGTTCAAATGTAAATCCAGTATATATTTTTCAACATTAAAACAATGATTGTTGTCCATAAATTATGCAATAATTATGTTAGCTGTTACCTCTGTAACACCAATTTCATTTTCTCTTAATTAAGCGATACAAAAAATATTTTAACAAAAGTATTAATAATAAGCGAGCCATAATACTGCGTATTTAGTTCAGAAATGTAGGTAGATAAGGGTAAAATAGACCCTAATCCGCAATTTCCGCAATTTCCGCAACATCAAATGAATAATTTAGTGAGAAAATAATTAGTAATTAATTATAAATAAACTGCCAAATACGATTGTTAAAAAACCAGCAGTAGTTTCAAGTAGTCATTTCAAGTGATTTTATAATTTGTAGTTTTAAATTAAGAACGCCACATTTTAGAAACAAGATAAGGAGCAGGACATTCTGGAAAAAGACTTGAGTTTCCTTGAAACTTTAAATGCTTTTAAGGGTTTAAACTTGTTCGATTTGTTTTGTTTGCTATAAAGTTCACGCGACACATGAGAACTGCAATAATGTTCACCCCCTATTTCATGGCGCGTATAACATGATTGATGAAACACAATCCTCTGCCTTCCCTTCGAGACATGAAGGCGTGATGTCATGCAGTTATTGATATACATATGTATGTATATATTAAATATGTGTTTTTACTTGACGACGACATGTTTATGTTTAGATGTATTTTTAATGTTTTAACATCGGTCATTTATAATACTTAATATAATAATATCTTGGGACATCAGACACGGCCACCTGATCCCAAAGTAAGCGTCAACAGAGCTTGTGGTATGGTAAGCAGTCTGCTGATAATATTACTATGTATATGCTTAAATAGAAATTTTGTTTTTTTAATGTTGAAATATGAACGAAATAGATGGACGTAGATACGAATAAGAAGTAGTGAAAGGTCAACTGAGGCGAGCAGCAGTCAGTGACCCATTTCGCGATGAGATCACAGCGGCGAGGACGCGTCCAACGCTTTGATTTACCTTCGAATCATTTTTCAGCTTCTTGCCTTGAATTATATCAAAGCTTGGCTACTGCTGTTTTATAGTATGATAAATTATGCATTCATTCTCGTAATGTTACCGTTTTACAGTTTAAGTTTAATACACAATTGTTTGCAATAGGTTATAACAGAAGCTTGTGAACTTTAAATGTAGGTGCTCAGTGTTTCAAGTAAAGTTATGCATTAGTGACAGGCGATCTTGGAGATCGAAAGATGAACATGAAGTTCATCTAAAGTTACTATGAGTAATTCTGTGCTTCGGTAGGCACCTTTAATTGCCAGGTCGTCTGGGTCCTTGATCCTTTCTGCCTGTCCATCGACAGAGGGATTAAGGTCTAGGTAGATATTTCTAGCATGTGGTATAGGAATGCTACTAAAATTAGACATACTTAACCAAAATTCGGAAAGCTCGTTCAGATGTTCAATATTGCCTCAGATCTTGTCATTAGATGCAATGACTTCTAATATCTTGGAAAGGCTTACTTTTTCTTCACCGAATATCGCTAAGAACCATCTCGATAGACAAGGTTTACGATTAAAAGAATATTGCACTCAAGTCCTTCGACAGTGGACAGGGCGCGATGGCGCTCTTTGGGGAAGGACTTTGAGGAGGCTTCAGCAGTAGACTGAGATAGGCTGATGATGATGATGTTCGAGAGTTATGATGCTGCAAACAGATAGATACATGTGATAATCTACTACTCACGGGTAAATAAAATAAAATGTTATACATATAATCATAAATTTCATAAAATATTCTCACGCTAAACAGTTTTAATTAAAGGCTTCAGGCGATAACGATGTGTGTTAATTCTGTTATTTTACTTTTCAGTCGGCAAATTCGATGCGACTTTAATTTTCATATATAAAAAGAACACTGATGACTGCTACTAGGAAATTTTGATGCGCATTTTTTAATTCTAAAGGGCACCTTAGCCATCAATCTCCGTACTTATCATTACATAACCGTCACCAAGTCTCGTTGAAGCTCTCAACGGAGTAGGTGTATTTATGAATCTGTACTAAATACGTGCTAAAGTGAACATAGAAATACATTGTTATATAGAAATAAACTGTTAATACATTGCATCCCAACTCGCGTGAAAATTATCACTTGGAACTTGGTATAACAAAACAAATGAATGCAGAGACCATGCAAAGCCTTTAATGGAACGCAATAAAACACTTTTCTTCAGTAACACATGAGTAATGTAAGTTCCAGATAGCTAAGTGGCCTACGTCGACATTGCTACGGCACACTCGTAGCTTTTAGTTGAAAAATAAACTGAAAGGTTTCCACGCTTTCATGAAAACCGGCGTTGCTTGATTTTTTTCTGTAGGTTCTGTAATTATAACACGACGGCGAAAAAATTTAGCTTGTGCTATGTGATATGACTAGTGCTAGAAGTATTTAAAAACTTGTCATTATATTAATAAAAACTTTATGCACTTCATTAGGGCTTTTTCAGGCTAGCGTATTTTTAACAGACATAAACACTTGTTGTACTCGCGCTTTTTGCCCCACGCGCCTCTCTTACGAATGTAGGCGCATAGAGCGCTTACAGACCAGCGTATATTCTATTCGGCGCGTATCCCAAACATGCGTAAAGCATGCTGAAAAACCGCTGGTTGGTAAAAGCGCTTATACTAATAAATTATAACCATCAACCATTTTATCGTATAAGTGGTACACACGGGTTTAGTATCAGAATGAAAAGGAATGCTCTCCAATATATGACACGATTTAACACGCTTTACGTTTCTTGATTTCTTCACAATATTTCAATTGGCCCTTACAGGTAGAAGAGGTATTTAATTTTATACAGCAAATAATTTTGTTAAGTATTTCGCTTGCAGATTTGACCCAATTTATTGTGTTTGATTAAAATACCATAATTTCTTCCTCGTTTAAAAACGTTCGATTTATAACATGTTTGACACTTTAAGCAAGGCTTCATATTTATACATTATTTATCTTTTATGTCTACATATTAACGATGTAACGGATGTCATTTTTATAACATTTGCGAATGCGAATGCGAATAGCTGTACCGACATTCGTGAATGCGAATGCGAATACCTGCCACCGACATGCAAATGCAAATATTCGGTTTTTATTAGAAAATTTCATAGAAGAATTCGTTTTTGTTTATTTACATTGCATTCATTATTTTTGTCTTATAAGTTCTAATGAAAATTCAAGTGTAAAGTTTCATTACTCAAATTAAAGTAAATAAATAAATTATACCAAATGATAAAGTCAACACTGATCATGTGAATACGAGGTTAAATTACTTTTTCTTGTATTAAAAAAGATAAAAAATGCTTTTGATTTTATGAATTTGATTTTGGTCTCATGAAATGTGTCGCTGTCATGACGCAAGGCGCGCGGTGCTTACTTCCACTGACAGATCGACTTGTGGGAACTTGTCTAAACAGCAACTATAAATATTGTAGATCGGAACCGTATACCTACGTTAAGAATACATTCCCTTTTGTATTATTTATCGGCAATACTCTTCCACTTTTTTGTTTTATGAAAGAAATGTTTTTTCCGCAAGGACCTTCCTACCTCTTACTTGCCTTTTATAAAATAAACTTCTGAATAAATGAATACTTTGTTTTGTAAACTTTTGTAAACACAGCAAATCAACACTCTTGTATCAATTGTATTGTATCAATCAATTGTAAACAAATTTACCTAACAGCGTTCTTGTTTTACAATAATTAGTGTAGTACTTGTGAAAAGTAAAAAGGAGAGAAGAAGAAACGATGATTAGGAAGTTTTATATTAATCCATTGTTTATTTATATTTTAAGAATGATCAAATGATATTCTTAATAATTAAAATTATTTGTAAGTTAATTTAATCTTAATTATTAAGTTTTTAATAGGCATAGTTGAGTAGGTATAGAATACGAAACTAGTAAGAAACTTTTTTTAAATCTTTCATTTGATTTGTTCAAAGTAAGGTTTATTGTTCCCCTAACTGAACCGTACCTAATAAAAATTTTAGTCAGGTTAGTGAATATTTCATTGGTCTGATTCTTAAAGTACAAAGAATGATTTAATTACACTTTTCTTTGCGCACAATGAGGTCAATGTTACAAATTACAATGGAATTTTAGCTTTATCTCTCTTTTATTGATATTAACTGCCATGTTTAAGCGTGGCAAGTGAGCGATGTGCGGTCGTAAGAGCCGTTAGCATGATTTGTGCTAAATTCGCCCGTTTCAACCAAACTATTAGAAGTAAAATGATAGATGTGTACATAACATAAATCATGAGTTTAGTTAATATTTTAGAATTTATTATTTCCTTAAAATCTATTGTTTTGAACAATGCTGCATGCTTATTGGCATTCGTTACCATTCAGTCAATGTTGCCTTAGTGAAAGGGAGACCTTGTGGTAGGCGTCTAAAATTAATTAATTATTTCAGTATCGAATACAATCACATTATTATATTGTTTACCGTAATTATTATTATTGATGATTACATAAAATACGTAAGATTGGTAAGCAACCGTCTTTGCCATTTTTGTGATATGATACAGTTAATTATGTTAGGGTAATACACATACTAAAGTTCTGTAAAACGTGTAGTTATAGGAGTAGATGCATAAGAAAAATTATATTTTGGCGTAGATACCAATTTCATTGCATGTTGCATGTTGCATCAACAACTGAGTGGATGTAACAAGAACGGTAAGTAAAGTAAACACTAAGTACTGATGTCGTAGCTACATCATGTTTTTCGCAAACACTCTAAGAGCAGTCGTCGGAAAACGTGGACTCAAAGGG
>DWFO01000569.1:0-19574 GCA_018246595.1 Mimoniades nurscia nurscia
CGCGCGCTGGGCGACGCGCTCCAGCTCCGCGCCCACCGAGGACACGCGCGTCTCCGCCGACGACGCCGCGCTGCGCCTCAGGGACATGCGCTGACGTCACGTCTTCGTAATTTAAATTCGTAACTTAAATCATCACGTCACTTAAATCGTAAACGTTTACGCTAATAGGTCACAGCGACCACCGTCGTACAATCGTGACGGTGTACTACACTCCTCTGCATACCCCTTCCTGTGATATATGTTAATGTCAACTCGCCCACGTGTTCCTTTTTAAATTGTAGGACGTTTAACTGTGAAAAAAATTGGTACAAAAAAAATAATATTACAGTACTTGATTAGTCGTATGTGGCTATAGGGCGTTAATCTTCGCGGAAATAATGAAATAATTGTTGCTTACAGAAAATACAAAGAACATGTGCTTGAGATATATGGAAAATAGCCCGAAGGGACATAAACAAGCTTGTAACCATATATTAGTGTACATACAATTTTCTGAACAACAATACCTATCCACAATTTATAAAATTACTCGTTTATCTTTTCTTTCAGATCGCCAACGTTAGTCTGGACTTCCGGTCGCCATTGCTAGTCAGGTCCCACAACATTACATTTAGCTCTATTTAATTGAATTATAAACACCGCTATACATACGTTTATTAATTACTTACCATTAATATAACAGATGTCTTTTAACTGTCATGTTGATACATTGAAAAATTAATTTATATCCAACGTTATCACGTGTACGTGATAACGTAACTTTAGTGATATTTACGTTACGTTATCACGTGTGAAAGCTCGGAGACATTTCTAATGAGCTTTTTAATTTAATTGAACACCGTATTTTTAGGTTACACTGATAATAAGCTTTTTCATTAAATGTATCCGATATGTTTATTAGTACCTCATTTGTTAGGGTTTAATTCCATGTCATAGTTATGTACGATGTATGCTAAGGGTTAAGTTCTAGTTTATGATAATTTTAGCAAGTATTTTTATTGTATTATCGGTAAAAATTATATTATGTATGTATGTAAATGTAGGTAAATAATGATTGAAATATAATTACATTAACCAAAATGAATGTTATTTATTTTTAATATACAAAATCTGTACAAATGACTGTAATCCCTGAAGAGGTAGACAGAGGAATGAAGCACACTCCTACGTTGCACCAGTTACGTTTAAGTCCCATTATGGAATAGGTGGTGAGCCTATTGCCATACACCGGGCACATATCCACAAACCGAGCTACTGCTTGAAAATGTAAATCAGAGAAATACATTACTGACCGTCCCGGAATTTGAATCCACGATCTCCCTGATCGGCAGTCGCGCTTGTAACCAACACGACCAACGAGGCAATGAACAATATAATATTGTTAGAGTATATTTATTTCATAATTATGGTGATAAGTACGTATGCTGAAATTGGTGTTTGACGTTTGAAACTAGCTTTATGTGCTTAAAGTGCATTAAATTAACCTTGTAAATATCATTATATCAATGTCTCCAATAAACGATATGTATAAATAAAACAATTATTTTTACATCTTATTTTTAATACTATATTTTAGATATGTATAATTAAATGCTACGAGTACATTTATAAGGTTTTGTTTGTACCTGCCGCCTATGGAATATCGCCTGAGCATAACGCGTAACTAAAACTTTTCTAATAAACTTTTTCGGCGTTTTTGGTTTGTTTCTTTCTTCTCGGCACGTTCTCCATTCCATTTTCATGTTATTTCATCATTAACAATCCAAATTAACCTAGCCTAACTTATTTGGAGAAGATAGTTCATTGTTGTCGTAACAATGAACTATCTTCTCCAAATAGGTTAAACAAAGTATGAATGAGTCTCCAAAACCGGTGTGCGCGAATAAAGAGAGTGATTAATGCAAAGGAAGCACGTAAGGTATGAATGGCCAGTGCTAATTTGTATTCAGAGCTCTCTGTCCACCCTGTAACGGCCCTGGCATAACAATATAACAAATAAAACCCACAACGAAATCCGAAATTTACTTGTAATAGTCGTGCACCAGTTACTGTTGGGATTGAAAGTATATATTACATACTTCGTAGAAACATTAGTTAAATATGAACATTCAGTTATCTTTAATCATTACCGGTACCGAACATAGCCTAGCATGAGTCCGGTACAACTTCTTAAGTTCTGATAGGCAAGCCCTTCAAAAATGAGCCCTATGGGTTATCTACACTGACGTTTTCCTCGGGGTCGGTAACGCTGCAAACAGGTAGAACTCATTTTTTTTCCTACTCTACCAGGTCATTTATGCGGCTCGCCAAGGCTTGCTTGCTGTGCCTAGGCGCCGCTAGCGCCGGTCCGTTGATAGCACTGATGAATACACAAATTGTTCAAGTAGGTAGGGGAGGTCAAATCCGGTCGGCTACACTAACTTTCACTTTTAAAAAGAAGTCAAACTTTATGAAAGAATTATGTATAAATAGACAGGGCACTTAATACAATTTTACAACGTATTGTCCATGTTAGCCTAAATTTATGTAATAGCGAGTAAGTATATGATTTGTAAATTAAAACGCACCGAAAAGCATCTTTAGGCTTTACAATGACTTAATGCCCGAGACCCTTTTCTTCTAAGATACTATTCGACGAAGGAAGTTGAATGGATTCTGTGTTGAATGGATTCGTGGCAGTTTTTCACAGTTTGATCCGCGCGTTCGTATTTACCGCGCAATGTTGGTAACCAAACGTCTGCGTTCGACAGCGCCGCCAACTGATTTATTTTCAATCTACCCATCTAATTGTGGATTCATCGAGAATTGTATGCATAATATAATAAAATACTGCGATGATATGCTGTCGGAATAATCTCTTAAAGGAGATTTTGAAGGGTGCTTTTCGAAATTCAACCTACTGAACTTCAATAGAACATAGCACCATATTATGAGTACTGCCTCGTTGGTCGTCTTGGTTGCAAGTGCGACTGCCGAACGGGAGGTTCTCTGTTAAGTTCCCGTGTCGGGCACTACAAAATTTTCTAATTTAGATTTTCTAGTAGTGGCTCAGAGACTGGATATGTGTCCGGTGTATGACAATAGGTTCACCTCCTATTCCACAGTGAGCCGTAAAAAATAACCGGTGGAACGTGGGAGTGTTCTACATTCCTCTGCCTACCTCTTCAGGGGTTACTTTGTTACTTTTGAATTACGTACAATTTCTATTTGTACGGTGCCATCGTTGAATGTGTGAGTCCGTTGCGTAAGGAATCTTTCTATCTTGTTTTTGTGCTGGTAAGTCGTAAGGACTTGTTTGTTCTTTGTGATGTAAGTTACAAAAATACCTAAAATTACAGCATTTCTTGTCATTTTTATCATTATTGTCAACATTTTAATTGTTTTAATGTTCACTTCACAAAACCAAAGGTGTAGTTACAATTTTGTAGTAAAAATTTAAATGTATGAATATTGAATTACTTTTAATTTTAGCAACCGATACATTATGACCGTTCATTAATTCGATTATTGTTTAGTATAATCTGTAATTCGTAAGGTCGTGTTTTAGTAGAAAAGCATGCGTGATAACTTTGAAGTAGAAAAGGCGTAAAATGTACGTTAGGACCTTAGCTGGTGAACGAACGAGTCACGATCCTTAACAATGAATACGACGCTTGGAAGCGAAAAAGATCATCAAGTGGATCGTAAAATCTGACATGCCGTAACATGACGTTTATTTGATAGCTGTCATGTGTCATGAAATAAAGTCATAGGTCAATAGGTCATAGTGTTATTCATAGTATTATGTAGATGTACTATTCTATTTTCTTTCCTTGACTTTGTATCGCCATATCGTGTGTACCGGCAATTGTGTTGAACTTTTTGACTTTATGAGGCGATAAGACAAATTTCAAAAATTCTGTTTTATATTCGAGTGCATTTAGGTAATACGTTTTTTTAACATCTGTAATTCAATATTTTCATACTCAAGTTATCAATCATATATTTAGTGAATAGTATTGATGTTGATATTTCCTACTCTTCAGAACTAGGGTATGATTAGCTCCTGTTTCATTTTGTTTTTTTTTTGAGGAAAGGCTTAGGTTCATTATTGTTGGGAAGTTATAATTGACAACTGTTATGTACTAAAAGCTGATAAGCACGGACGCACCTAACCTTTGGACTTATATGTTAGTATTAATATGCTTAAAGTTGTAATTCTGTCGGGTGTAGTGCTGTTGTTCTCTGTAATTGTCTCATACGTGTTTGTGACGAATCATGATAAACGTAAATCAGGTAGGTTTTAATTGAATGACAATATTTTACTGTTAAATGTGTAAGATTTTTTTGGTATGTGCCAGTATCCTCTAAGTTTTTATCTTTATTTTATTTCATTATGTTTCATTACAGATATAATGGCTAACAATGGATTATTATTTGTGTCTAGTGCAGCAAAAGCTCACTATTTATGTTCAAAAGTTTCAAAATTTGTCAAAAGAGTGCTATATATAAAATTTAACAATGGGCCTGAAAGTTCACTACCAATTATAAACAGAGAAATAAATAACATATATTCAAAGGTAATTAAAATACCAATCTATATATTTAAAAGAAAGTCATGTTAGTTACACTATTTATAACTCAAGAACACTGAACCCATTTGGCTGAAAATTTGTGGGGAGGTAACTTAGAACCAGGAGACAGACACAGGATACTTTCTATAAAAAAGTAAAAGTTAAAAAACATAGTCACTAATAATGCATCTGTCATGGAATAACAATAGGCAGGGAGAGGGAGAATATAAAAATGTAAATAGTTTTCAGTAGATGGGAAGCTATTTCCAAGTCTATCTATCTGTCTATTCCATGCATATACCTGCCTGTCGAGATGAGCACTGATGTGTTTAGTAACTTTAAATGGAATAGGTTGTGGAAAAAAGGAAAAAGAAAAAAACAACTTGAAAAGGTGGGACCTAATTCACCAGGTTAGCTATTTTTCAATAAATTGAGATAACGGAATGATTAAAAAGGAATTCATTATTAGTATAATATTATTAAGGCCAATTGTGTTATTTGATGGGTGGTCACAAGTGTGATTGTAGATCTAGAGGTCCCGCTTTTTAATCACAGGGTGGATGCTGTTGTGTTAACCTAACTTAGATTGTCTAATAGTGGCTCAGAGTCTAGATTTATGCCTGGTATAATAGGCTCACCCCTATTCAATATTGCCATGTAAATGTAACTGGTGAAACATTGAAGTCTAATAGGGAGGAGTGCCTCTGCCTAACTCTTTGGGGATTACAGGCAGGATGAATGGTTTTTTTCAAGGCTGCACAGTGTGGAGACTTAGATGTAAGACTCATCCTGAAACCTAGAGAAACTGTAAAAAAAATCAATACAAGCTACCCAATAGACATCATAATGTTTGATAGTGAGATGACCAAAGAAATGGAGAGTTTAAAACAATCAATTGAAAATATCAGGGAAAATTATCACATACAGTCTGTTGGTAAGTGGTAAATATTTGTATAATTCATATAATTATAAATATATGTTCCACATATATTTTTATGTTCTGTGCTTAATGTTAGAAGTGATCAGCTTGTGGTTTTATGGAAATTTTTCTTGATCATATCCGCTTAATAGAATTTTTAAATGCCATTTTTAAAACTAATGTTTGCTAACAATAACATGATTTGATAACAACTTTATATGATGGCTTTATTTCACAACATAACAATGTAGTGTTTTATTTGGAATAGAGATATGATGTATTAACACAATACATGTGGGAAGAGTATTAATACATTTTACGGCAACTGATTGTTATCTGTGGGAGAGGTATTTTTACCATTTACATAGTATGATGGTTATTGTCTGCTAAAGTATGAACTTTTTGCACTTGAGGCCAACAACTGATAATGATTACATTCACATATTCTTTATGTGATGTTATTTCGTACCTATTTGTGTTGCAGAGTCTGATGATACTGTATATTTAATGGATGTAACAGAACCTGTCAAAACGTATGAGTATGTGGCATTGGGTGGGACATTCGACAGGCTTCACAATGGCCACAAGATTCTCCTGTCTCAGGCAGCATTGAGAGCTACAAAGCATGTCACAGTGGGTGTCACAGATGTAAATATGATTCAGAGTAAGGAATATCTCAACTCTTGCTTTATGTTAATAAATCAAGGTTGCAAAAAAATTTTGTTAATATGTATGAGTATGACTGCCATTTGCTATGGACTTCTATGAAAAATCCCTAATTATACATTGAATGCTACTTCTATGGACAATCCCTAATTACACATTGAATAGAGTTTCTCTTTTTTTTTCAATATTTGCAGATAAAATACTTTGGGAATTAATAGAACCGGTTGAAGAGAGAATAAAAGCTGTCTACCAGTTTCTAACGGATATAAATCCCGATTTAGAATATAACATTGTTCCCATACAAGATTTGTATGGTCCTACAAAAGATGATCCTAGATTTGAGGTAAAGTTAACTACCATTTTTTTTGTTGTAAAATCGTTATAAAAATAATTAACTGCATATATCATGTCATTGAATAATGATTTGATTGGCTATTTACATGGTTAGTGAGTGAAGTTTTGGGATAATGTTCCTACACAAATCAAATGTTTGTGTGATGAGCACACATATCTGTTCAGGCTACTTGGCTCTGGATGAGATGGGGTGTGAGTGAATTGTCCAAAAGTCCATAGACAATAATACTGTCATTGTAATATTTCAAAGTATACATAATTAATAAACACACTAGGTTATAATAGTGAGTGAAGAAACCACCCGCGGGGCTCAGAAGATTAATGAGAAGCGTGAAGAAAAAGGGTTGCCGCTCTTAGACACCTATATCATAGGTCTTGCGCAAGATTTCCGAAAGCAGTTTGACGAGGAAGAAAGTAAAGTCAGTTCTAGCAATGTAAGGATGCGATTATTGGGAACTATTTTAAAGGCCCCTTTGGTAAGAAATATACATATATATTTCTTTAATTTGAATTCTGTATTTTACTGCTAATATTTAACTTATAAAAGTGAATGCAACCTTTGAAAATTTTATTCATGAATCCTTTTGATATTTTTAACAACTTTGAATTTGATAAATTGTTTGATTGTTCAAAAGAAATAAATCATATTTTATTATTTTAATTAACAGTTTATTGTTCATCATCAACAGCTTCTATAAGTTCATTGAGATCGCATATCACTTATATGTATAATAAAGAAATATGTATATTATTTTTTAATAACAGTAAAGTCAAATGTAATACATACTTGCAGCCGAACCCAAACATTCCAGACTGGCCATACGTGATTGGATTAGCTGGTGGAATAGCTAGCGGCAAGAGCAATATCGCAGAAAAATTAAAGTTAGCATTTTATTTTATAGTTTTAGTATAATAATTTATTTCACTCGATTGCCTCGTTGGTCGTGTTGGTTGCAAGTGCGACTGCCGATCGGGAGGTCCTGGGGGCGATTCCCGGGTCGAGCACTACAAAAAAATTCTAATTTAGATTTTCTAGTAGTGGCTTGGAGTCTGGATATGTGCCCGGTGTATGCCAATAGGTTCACCACCTATTCTATAGTGGAACGTAAGTAAACATAACTGGTGAGACGTGGGAGTGTTCTACATTGCTCTGCTTACCTCTGCGGAGATTATAGGCGTGACGTTACGTTTTGTTTCACATGAAGATATTACAATGCATTATTCACAGTAGCATTTTGCTATAAAAACTTTTTATAGTCATATTTCAGACACATGAACAGCAGTGTAACAGCAAAGAATTCGGTATGTGGTCTTTTGCTGTGTCTCACTATGTGAATGTAACCTTCAAATAAAAACTGATCGTTTAAAAAGCATTTAAAAATATTCCAGCACTGTGCTCCCTCCAAACCCATAGTTGAAGGGAAAGCAAAAAGCAAGCAATAACCTCTTTTAAAAGTTAAATAATGTTCCTTAAAAATAAAACAATTTCGAATTTTTATATTAACATTTTCAAAGTGGCCTGTTCTACGGTAACAGCAATTCTAGATATAAAATCTCAATAGTTACGACAGATCACACTCAGCATTTAAAACTTATTTTTGGTTTTACACAAATATTTTGAGCCATAAAAACGTAAAAGTGATTAAGAATTATGGGATACTCCGCATGTCCGTTTTAAGTTTCTTGAACTCAAGATATATTTTTATAACACTTGATATTTGAGTGTTCTCTTTTATTTACTCAATTCATTTCATCACTAGGTTAAAAGGAGCAGCTGTTGTTAATTGTGATATTATTGCACACGAACTGTACAAACCTGGGCTACCACTGAACAGCACTATAGCTGAGGAGTTTGGCCAAGACATTATTACGGAAACTGGAGAGGTGGACAGAAGGAAGTTAGGTCAAATAGTGTTTAGTGATAAGGTAAGAAGTATTAGAAGGTGTTGGCTGAAATTAATGTCCTTAAATTAGTAATTAATTATAGTACCTAGTAAATTAAGTAGTGTTTTTGTGTACAACAATAATGATATTAAGATGATAAGATCTTCTGAAACAATAATTATTAAATAATTTAGCAACAGTTAATCAAATTTGTCCTAAGCTTTTTTTAAATATTGATGTTTAAATTAATGTTTTTAAATTTTAATTTCACCTTAAGCTCCATAGATTTAAAGAATTAAACCTGTATATAAAATTCGTGTTTTAGGAGCAGTTAGAAAAATTAAATAATATAGTATGGCCGGCTGTGATTGAAGAGGCTCAAAGGAGGATTCGAGAACTAGGCAAAGAGGGCTATCGAATCGTGGTAATGGAGGCAGCCGTCATGGTGCGCGCCAAGTGGTACAACTATTGCCATCAGTTATGGTCAGTTATAATACCGCCAGCTGAGGTAAGTTTGTTTATCAAAGACTATATATTATTTAGGTACAGTGATAAAACAATATCTTGATAATTCTCATTAATGAATTAATATTCTTGATAATTCTCATTAATGAATTAATAGTCTTGATAATTCTCATTAATGAATTAATATTCTTGATAATTCTCATTAATGAATTAATATTCTTGATAATTCTCATTAATGAATTAATATTCTTAATAATTCTCATTAAGGAGTAGGGCACCTGCCAATCCACACTTGTGGAATTGTAGATTGATGATGAAGAGCCACAAAGCTTTTCACATAATATTGATATGACACTGATGCTCTAACATATGAATGTTTGACTGAAATGAAATTAAACTTCACGTACGACAATTATTATAGGCTATAAAGAGACTACAGACTCGTAACAAACTATCAGAAGTGGAAGCAAGACAGCGGGTGGAAGCCCAGCCTTCAAACTCGGAGCAAGTAGCTATGGCTAATGTGGTCTTCAGCCCTCTATGGAGTTACGAGTACACCTCCAAACAAATAGACAAAGCTTGGGAATATCTTCAGGAGTACCTCAACATTAGAGTATGAGTATCAAATTAAAATACGTGTGTTGAATTGTTTTATATAAAAATTATAAATCAGTTTTTTGTAATTCATGGTTGATTATATGTAAAATGCCTTTAAAAAATTCAATTAGAAGACAATAATGTTTATCTATAACAATAGTTGCTTTTGTAAAATCGAGTATGTTACATAGCGAGCTGTTAGATATGCATGTGTATAAGGGACAGGTTAAAATTCAGGAACCAACTAACTGCTTTATTACAAATCACATATTATAAGACGGTGGGTGTGCCTACGCAAAACATACATATATTATGCATGTGTAACGAGAACCATAGACAAGTACAATTTTCATTGTGGTAAACATAAGTTCTCAGTCATACTTTTTCATCCATTACTGTTATATGTTTATGATATTAAGTAAACACCAGTATCTTTTTTATGTTAGCGGATTGTAAAAACAATATTTTGTGATAGTTAAATAAGACACATTTCAACAAATGTGTTGTGATTTGTAGTAAAGAATTTTTAAACCACTTTAGGAAATGTTTATCGACTTTTATTTAAATTTGAAAATAGGCAAAATGCAGGGTATTATGACATCACATGATTTAAATAAGGGAATTATGAAAGGAGCGGGAGGCAAAATTGGATATGTATAAAAAGTAGAATGTTCTAAAAGAATGTCCAAATTATGTAATACCTTAAAATGAAAAATAATTATATAAATAGTTATAATATAGTTTATATATAAGTTATTTACTTATAACTCAATGAAAGTTTTCTGTAGGCTTAAACAGCATTTTAAATCTTCAGGGCCAATTGGAACCTGTTCACCATTATATTATACATAATATATATAATTCTACCTTTACCTTAATATATGCACAAAAACATATATATTTACATCTTAATTTTTTATATTTATTATCATATTATTACTACAGGTCCCTAATGGGATAGGCAGAGAATATCTTTATATTTAATGGCATGATATGCATCTTCTTCATGTCTAAGATCAGTAACAACAGATATTATATCCATTATAAGTATGGCATTGGTCTATAATAAAATATCGCATATAGCAAAAATATAGCAAAGCTAACAGTATAAAATTACTTATATCATAATTAACAATACTTGTTTGTTGTGTGTATTAGTGATATAACGAATATTCGCATTCGTATTCGCGAATATTCGCAAATTCTTGCATATTCGCATTCGCATTCTAAAAATTTCTGTGAATATTTTGCGAATATGAGTATCAGAAAAAAGGTTAATAAAATCATGATATTTTTATTAAATCTTTTCTTTTAATAAAATCATAAGCATGTCTTACATTTTTTATACAAGAAAAAACAACTTAACCTCGTAATCATATTATGATCAGTCTTTACTTTATCAATTGGTTTTATTTATTTATTTACTTTACTTTGGGCAACCAAGCTTAACAATTACATTTTCATTAGAATTTAAAAAACTATAAACATAAGTAAAGAAATGTAAAGAAACAAAAAGAAATTCTTCTATGAAATGTTCTACAAAAATGGAATAATTCGCATAATGTTCAAAATATGACAGTCGTTACATCACTAGTGTGTATAATTGTTAAATTGAATAATATATATTTTATATATTTGTTATGATCAGCATCCGTATATTTTAGATGTTCATGCAACTCATTTTTTTTAATATAATTTTGTTCTTGTAGATTTAAGAATATTTAAATATTTAATAAAATATATTTTCAATGGTTGCTTTTAATTGTATGTCAAATATGTTCCTTTACCCGAATGTATAAGTAGAAAATAATATTAGTATTAAACGTTTTGTGAGTATATGTATACCTGGTTCAATTGTCTGGCTTAAATTAGTTTCCTGTCTATTTCACTTCTATGGTCGTAAGCTTATGAAAAAAGATTCAAGATAAGACTGAAACTACGCGGGGTATATAAAAATATATAATGTGAGTTCAGGCGGTACATAATTTATTAAATGATGTATGTAATATCATAATGTACCTACTGAATGGATATGAATAACGAAATTTACCACATTCCCATTAGTTGTGATTGAAGTTGTGACATTATAATGGAATTATTAAAGTACAAGCTCCCAGTAACACGCAACAATATAATATCAAAAACAAAAATACTTATGATGTGATTTATAAAAAATGTCGATGTGGTAATGTAATGAAAAATATGAGACTATATAAAGCGTTGTCTCTAAGAAGTTAGTTCTAATAACGTTTTATATAAGTTGTGTACTGAAGCCGAATATGACGATATATCCAATGAAATTGGTTTTGGCTATTCTTTACGTCTACTATACAGTATGTAATGCTAGCATTAGAACAGATGTTATTGATAAAGAGGAACAAAGACTCGAGTTAATTGTAAGTATTTACCATAGACAGGAAGTATTTAAAAACTTATTTGTAAATTTAATTTTTTTTTTGTATCGATTATTCCAGGTTGAAATTTTAACTTTGAATTGGAAAACGAACGGCTGGACTAATATATTTGTTGTGGGAAACTTTTCAAATTCCTTTTTTAACAAAATACATTTAGAAGCCCTCACTTTCTCCGTAATGGACTTTATGAATACAAACCAAGACGTAAAACACGTAGTTCCCCATCATTCGAATACGATTGTCATAAATTGCGACGATTTCAATCAATTTGAAGCGGCCATAAGGAAAACTGTCAAAGTACCATATTGGCATCCTCTCTCAAATGTTATTCTTTATTATCACAGCACAGAAGAGAAGGAGCTAGTCGCGAAAATGTTTTTTATCTTCTGGTACCATAGAGCCATAAATACAATAATTATCCAGTATGATGACACCAAAGAAATGCTTTTAGTATCTCACTATAATCCTTTCACCTGCGAGTGTTATACATTTCCAAATATTTTTGGCTGCTGGACAGCTAAAAAACTAAGCTTGCCGCTGGACACTTATAACAATTCATTTCTTTGCGAGGAAGGATGCGGCAACATGCCTTTACAGTCCAAACGTCGGATTAACAATCTTGGCACTTGCTTGGGTTTCGATACTTATTCAATACCTTACAGTAATAAGACATTTATACAGGACTTAAAACTGTTTGAGGATAAAGGCAAGAATTTGCATGGATGTGCGCTTAGAGCTTTTGCTGTTGAAGTATTGCCGTTTCTGGAGATGAGAGAGCATGAGAATAATACATTTACTTTGCATTCTAGAGATGGAATGCTCTGGAACACCATGGCTGAGCGTATGAATTTCACTATAGATCTGTCCCTTGGTCAAGGTATCATCAAGCAGCAGTTTAATTTCGAAATCAATATACAACAAGTATTTGCCTTTATTCAAAGAAAAGCTGATCTATTACTGTATCCTCTTTATCAGTTCGACATAGTGATTGCCGAAGTTGATAACACGATCGCTATAAAAGAAAGCGGAGTATGCTTCGTGTCTCATCGTGCCAGCTTTGAAACTATAGTATTTGATTCTAAGTTTGTACAAAACAACGTTGAAGTCTTGATCGAGTTCGTAATATGCTTCTTTTGTACTTGGTTTGTTTTTTTCGTTTTTAATATGGAACAACTTGGACGCTTCAGTTTCGATCAAACAGGAAAGGATTTAATAAATACTTTTAGAACTGTACTGTCAATTAGTTTAGATCACACACCAAAAAGAGGATCATTCCGCATCTTTTTAGGCTTAGCTATTTGGAGTTTCTATATCATTAATTTTAGCACTCAAGCGGCTATTATATCCATATTCTCTGCGTATAAAAGAGGTAAAGAAATAGATACAATAGAAGATGTTCTTGACAAAGGGTATCCAATTGAAGGCGTGGCTTCGCCTGATATAGTTCTACCAGAAGATGAAGAGAGATTTCGCATGATTAATGATCGAAGAGTACCGATTCAAGACCTATTCGGTTGTGTTAACGCAATGAGAAACGATAGTCATAGATTTTGTGTGGTAGATTGCGCTGTAGGTCGATATTTGGAAAGAAATATGTTAGATTACAAAGGGCAACAATTTCTCCATGTGGCAACACGTGACAGGATTCACAGTCATTACTTAAATATGATACTTCATAGACATTCGCCGTTAACTGCTTCGTATAACAAGATAGCATTAGCGTTGGTTGAAGCTGGACTTATTAAGAAATGGGAACAGTACAGGTTCAATGATATAAAGGAAGAAGCGCCAATAAAACCTTTGAATATGGAAGACGTAATAGGCATATTTAAATGTTATGGTATACTTGCAGGGACAAGTTTGATCATATTCATTATTGAATGTGGATTACGTATATACTCGTGGGTCAAGACTTACGGAGTTATAAAATTGGTACAATTGAAAGCTTCGTTTGTAAAAATAATCAGGAAACTGAAACGCAATAGATCGAATATGAGCGATAGTTTTACTCAGACCGAAGCCTAACATGTTAATTAATATGTCGACATTTGTATGCCTCAACACAAATAAGAAAACTTTAAAAAATTCACAGTAAGGAAAATACCCCAGATTTCTATATGTTTGAATTTTACCGCCAAATTATCAAAAAATTATTTAGTAATATTCTCGAATGGCCTCCAAATATTGAATTTTTACCTATCATTTATTATAATCCGTCTCATTCAAATGCAATATATGGCGTGATAATGAAATAATTAAAAGCAGGGCAAATTACCTCGACCTTTCAACGATATTAATTTGAACTACTGTATTTCGTTAGTAAAAAGTGATTATCATAATTCTTAATTATAAGTTTGAATATGCTTTATATTGAACATAAATACTGCTAATAAAAGTCATTAAATGGTGTCTTGTTCTATTTTTGCGTACTCATTTTTATTACCTGTACTTTAATAACTGTCAACCCAATATTTCTTTATCTGTGTTTGTTTTGTTTGTATCTGTCTGTTTTCGATATTTAATGGGAGGGCTTATGGTTAAAAAGAAACTATATTTGTGTTGTTAGCTTTAAGTATTAATAGCAAATTATAATTACGGGCAGAAGTAAAGTAACTTAATTTAATGGGAAATTTGCATAATAAGAGCATACAACATAAAAATAAGCAGCAACAATCACACACAGCCCGAGACGGTCAAGCATATTCGAGTCAGGTAAAGTGCGATGGTATGAAAACTTGCTAATGTCATTCTCAGCTGAATATACGTAACATAAAAAACGCTTTGTTGCTCTCATTGGAGAACTTTTGTCCCTACATTGTTCTTAGCTTTAGGAATATACTAGAAGTAGAGACGGACGTGTATCATTAGTGTCATTTTGTCGCTCCTTTGTTACGTTTTTGTGCAAGCTGTGATGTTTATTTTTGTGTACAGTTCAGTTTGTCCCATTTCGTGGGTAACCTCAGTGGGCGCTCGTATATTAGTGTAACTAGCAACCAGTCGGTGTACAGCGCATCGCGGCCTTGGTCTCGTGTGTCCCGGCGAAGGTTAGTGCATAAACATAATCTATTACAAAATATAAAAAACTGTGTCGCTCCAACGTATATATTATCACTTGTCCAAAATGTCAACTAATAAAAATTAACTATTATACACCTGTATAATATCAGGTTATACATCGTAATATTACACTTTTCCGACGTTCTGTTTTTGTTTGTATAAATATCTCGTTTACCATAAAAAAAACAACAAACTACAATTCTGTTTGGCAATATGTTCACCACCTATTCCATAATGGGACATGAACATAACTGGTGAGTAGTGGGAGTGTTCTACATTCCTCTGCCTACCTCTTCGGGGATTACAGGCGTGATGTTACGTTTACAGTTGCGCCATTATTTCAAACATAATTTCCATTGCCTCTTTTACAATTACAAAAATGATTTTATTTCATTCTTCCTTGAAGCTCTTTTAAAGCATGAAATTTACACCATATATAGTGAATTCATCTGTTAATAGATACATACCCTGACTAATTTTATTAAAGGAGCATTGACTTTAATTTACTTATTACTAAATTGTGGCCTTGAAGTTTTTGCACATTTTTAGGTGGAATGATGCAACACTAAAGAACCCATTTGAAGCAAGCAAGACAGCTTGGCCTGTCGCCCACAAAGAGTCCATATTCCTGCCAGAATTTCCCATAACAACTGACTTGCAGCATAAAGACTTCCAAATATTGAAGACAATAGCAAAAGGTGCTTATGGTGAAGTTTACAAGGTGAAGAGACTTAGTGAAGATAAGGACTATGCTTTAAAAGTGCTCAGGAAATCTCAGGTGAGTATTGACTGTATTTATTTAATATAATTTCAATTAAATACCAATAGTTATTTGTTTAATTATCGATTATCGACAAAATTCATTCAACTTTAATTTTATTTATTTTTATTACCTACTGGTACATAGAAGAACTTAATATTTTACAACAACATAGTTAATAAGATTATTGTAGAAACTGAAGTTGTGTTACAATACTGTTAAATTTTACATTCATCTAACTTATGTTTATGTTCTATGTCTGTGATATCTCTTTGTTTAACATGAAAAAATAGATAATAAATGATTGATTTCAAATGCTATCTATTTTATTGTATTCTTAAATCGTACACATTCATTGCCTATGAATGAAAAAATGAATAAATTAGGGTTAATATTGAAAAGTAAAAAGGTGTAAGATCAAATGCACTCATATATTTTAAATAAAGTCACTACCTACTTTATTTTATCATGAGCCACTGCTCGGAGTCTGGATTTGTGCCTGTTGTATGGCAATAGGTTCACCCACTAGTCTATATGGTGGAATGTAAACTTCAATGGTGAAACATGGGATTGTATCTCTCTTGTGCCTACCTCTTCATGGATAAGGGCATGATGTTACATTTTTATTAAATTCCATGTGTGCCACACATGCGGTGCTGATGTAATAGTTTACAGAATTTTAAAAGTGAATCATTATTATAATAATTACAAGAGATGGGTACAATAAATTATTAATTGAGATCATTCTGTGAAGATATATTGAGTATCAATTTCCTTCTTCATTAATTATATTCTTATTACTTGGTGCTATAATATTGATTATACATAAAAGTTACTATGTTTGTTTTGTTTCATAATTTCAAAGGATAATGTGTAAATTTCTAGTTCTAGAACTTTTTGGCTCTAAAACTCGACATTGATTATTAAAATAGTTAAGATAATAATAATTTTAGTCTTAGCAGACATTTTATCAAAGTTAGTATCAGATTATTCTTAGGTTGGTTTAACTGTATTTATAATAATAATGTAAAATTTGTCACTTTCTTAATTACAAATTTGAAAATTTATATATTTACTTAAGCAAACATACACATAGATAAAATATGATTAAGAAAAAGGCACAAAACATAACATCACACATGTAATCCCAAAGAGGTGGGTAGAGAAATGTAATACACTCCCACAGTTCACCAGTGATCCAGTGATATGAGGTGATCCTGTACTCATATAACAGCCACCAATCCAGATCATTATACATTTGATTTAAAACTGTACATCAAATTTCAAATATTCATCATGTTGCCACATAAATTTGTTTACAACTCACAAAAATATTCTCCACATTAACTTGCAACTGTTGCAAGACAATTCGAATTAAATCTTGCCTAACATCAATTAAGTTCAGTATAATGTGCTTTCACCTGTAGTAATACTCGTATACAATTAATGATATAATTCAAACTGTGCTATATGTGTGTGGAACACTAGATTGATGTTTGATGTTTAATAATAAAACTGATTTGTTAGTAGACAATTTTATATATAAGTAACAGAAGTTAATTGTGCATGCTTATCAAAAATGTTCATATCATCATCATCCTTTTATCGTTCTATTTCTGAAACCAGGTCTCTTTTCTGTATAATAGTTTTCATATAGAGTTGGTTGCATAGTGAAATAGTCATTCTCAAAGAATTTTATTATTTTAATATATCTACGTGCCCAGTATATCAATAGCCTCATCCCCTATTCCATGGCATATATAACATAACTATAGACAATTGGGAGTAGCATGTTTCCCTCCCTACACCTTCGGGGAAATATAGGTGTGATGTTTTTTTATGTCCTTATATAAAAATAACTATTAATCAGCAGATATTACTGTATAGTTTCAAATATACAGCATTTAGTAATATAGTACCCAGTTTCTTACCCATTAAAGCTGTTTTGCTTATCATTAAAGTTGTATTATATTTGTATAAGACAAATTTCAGTACTGAAAATATTTGTGTCTTATCTGTAGATTATTTTAATTTAAGACTTATCGGCATGACATTTCAAATTTATGTTGTGATCAAAATATGTAGCACACTGGGATTAAATTGTATTTCTCTAGTTTTGATACTCATAATTCTAGTACTAAGATGTTGATAATGCTTTTCACCACCTTGAAGCCCACTTAGTGCAACTCAATCACAAACACCTTAAAAATAATCATTTTAAGCTCACTTATCACAATGTTGACTACAATTGCAATAGGTCAGTTGCATTATTACCCTTGCAACAACAATACTAAAACCAAAGAATTCAGTTTTCTTTGTCATCTTCACTTCCATTCTCGTTCTCAACTTCTCTGGCCAAATTTTCTCCATTGAAGGACACATTAAGAAAAACATCATCATACTAGCCATATGGGGATGGGAGTTATGTAATAAATAAAATGGCCATAGAAATAATAATGGATAGCCCTTGCAATAGGCCTGATAAGTGATTGATATGGTCTGTACAATAATCTGTGAATTAAAATGTACAAAAAGTAACATCACACATGTAATCCCCGAAGAAATAGACAATATATCTCTGAATTAATTCAGATAAGTTTGAATTTCTACCTGAAATTAGCCCCAAACACATCTATACTAACAAGGCTTAAAATGGAGAAAATAACATGTCATATTATAGTTCATCATATCTACAGTTCATACTGCATTTTTATATACAACAAGAATGTATATAAAAATTATTAATAACAATAGCTTGGAACATTTGAACACAATGTATAACAATAACTTCACGCCTGTATTTCCTCGAAGTGTTTGGCAGTGGAGTGTAGTACAACCTATAAATTCACCCATTATAGGTCCCACCATTTCCCAAGATATTATTACTGATATATGTGCGTGGAAAATTCGTGTATACACGTATCCATTGCTCTAGCACATCCCATTCGAGTCGTATTCAAATGTAAAGTAGTGCCTATTTCTATTTCTTTTGTGTCCACGAAGTCAGCGACCTGGGATCTCGTGGGCGGCGACGCACCTGCAAATGCGTTTAAGCCTCCCGCAAGCCGGCGTATCCGTTTACCATTAGGGTGATTGCACGCGAGCAGGCGTCGCTACTTTTGCATAAAAACAGCGCATCGCACCCTCCTATAGCGAATTAACCTCGAGGGATATTCAGATATATATGCAGATGCAGACTAAACTTTATGATATACATATTTAAATGATATGAAGAGAGTTATATTTGGCTCTCCGTGCGCTCAGCCTACCGCAAAAGGGACCCGGCGTGAAAGTGTAGAAAGTTGGTCTATGGATCTCACAAAGCTAAAGCAACACTGTCGCATCTTCCTGCAAAGCAGCAGTACTAGCACTTTTTTGCCCTGCTCTATACAGCGCGGACGCAGTTTTATAACTATATAATGCCGGAGCAACACTGCTGAATCTGTACTTTAAACTGGAAACACTGTCATTTCTTTACGGTGTGGTCACAAATTTAATTAAGTAAGCGTTCCAACTGGCAATGACTCATTAATCCTGACATGTATTGTATAATTATAATTCTATTTGTGGTTAAATATAAAGGTGGGAGGGGGGACAATAAAAAAACCAAGTCGATTCTATAACGTTATACCCACCTGCACGTTGGTTAACGTTGTTTCTTTGTTGTATAAATATTAGAGTTAATGACTACTATGTGTATTATTGAGAATATAGACAACACTTTCTACGCAGGCGTGCCACATCCTAATTTACACTTCACTTATCATCAATAGATATTGTGGCCGAACGCTAGCTTTTAAAAATGTATTCTTGAGTTCTATATATTGGTACACCATTACGTGCTACTTCTGTATTCATCGCTCTTTAGGTCTAGTTGTTGCAAAGTGCGCTTGCCTATCGAGAGG